>VONZ01001321.1:0-169253 GCA_012976165.1 Labeo catla | reverse complement strand
ATGGATGGATGTATGGATGGATAGATGGATTGGATTGGTGGATGGATGATTGATGGATGGATTTGATTGTATGGGTGTAGTGAATGTATGGATGGGTTGATGGATGGATGAACTGGATAGATGGATGATGGGTGAGTGGATTGGATAGATGGATGGGTGTATTGAATGAATGGATGGATGGATTGGATAGAGGGATGGGTGTTTTGAATGGATGTATGGATTGGATGGATGGATGGATGGGTGTACTGAATGGATGTATGAATTGGATAGATAGATAGATAGATATACTTCATTAAAAGTAAGAGAGTAGTTACAAAGTGCAGAGCAAAGAAGTGTGTGAGTGTGTTTATTTAGCTATACTTTGGGGACAATTTGTCCCAGAAGTTATCTATATCTAACCTCCCTTCGGGGACATCCAGTGACATCCCCTTTTGGAAAAAGGATACATAACTGAAGTACACAATCTTTTCAGTAAGCGAAGCCTTTGTACTCTTTTGTGTTTCAGGGTGTCTTCTCTGTGACGTGTCCTCACCCTGACATCTTCCTGGTTGCGCGAATCGAGAAGGTTCTGCAGGGAGGCATTACTCACTGCGCTGAGCCCTACATGAAGAGCTCTGACTCCAACAAGGCAATGAGCCTAACATAACTGAACACACACATACAGAAACAAAACAGCTGACTCAAACATACACACACTCATATACCAAACAAAACAGAGGAACCAAATACACACTGTCCATCAAAACAATAAGTGGTTATTACAAGGATATGGAGAAGGATTATCAGGCCTTATGATCCATAAACTTACAAACAATTCTACCACATCCCACAATGACCTTTGGAATATCCTGCCTAAAACTACACATCGATACCATCCAAAACCCCCACTAGGCTGCCAGGAACGTGGTGTCTGCCCAGTTCACTGTTAATAAAATGTCTCTGGAGAGGTTGCAGGGAACAATGTGTGTGTTTTGCTTCACAGGTTGCTCAGAAGGTTTTAAAGAATGCCAAGATGGCCTGCAGCAGACTCGGCCAGTACAGGATGCCTTTCGCATGGGCAGCCCGGTGAGCCAAAACTGTCTGGAAATGTTCTGTTCTTCTCTCTGTGTGTTGTGTCAATCACAATATTTAATCTTTTTGTTCTTTTCCACAGGCCTGTGTTTAAAGATGCCTCAGGGACTTTGGATAAAAGCGCTCGGTTCTCCGCGCTGTACCGGCAAGACAGTAATAAACTCTCAGAAGAGGACCTTTTCAAACTGCTGGCGGATTTTAGGAAGTCAGTATTCACCTCATGTCATGAGACTTGTCTTCACTAGAGATTCCTGTCCCTTTTACAGTATAGCAGATTCAGTCTATTAAAACAGTGGACTTTATATGGAAATATTTTCCAAACATCATACTCTTCTGCAGTGTTTTTGCAGCTGTGGACGGCAGTCCCACCGTTAGGAATGTGTTTTGTTGTACCTCTCAGAGGGGCACTTTTTCTGGCCTCCTACAGATATACCGTATGAGCTTTTAATATAAATGTACACTATATGTCAAAAGTTAGGAATAATTAGAATTTTTATTAAGTTATGTTTTTGTGCTTTTAATGGACAGGACAGTAGAGAGATGCAGAGAGAGGGGAGCAGGTTTGGCAAAGGACCTTGAGACAGAAATCAAACTGATATGTCAGCCCATTAACCACTAGGCTATAGGCGCACGTGATTAGGATTTTTAAATGTTTTTGAAAGTCTGTTATGCTCACCAGGGCGGCATTTATTTTTTTCAAAAATACAGTAAAACAGTGATATTGTGAAATAATATTGCAATATAAAACCTGTGATGGCAAAGCTGAATTTTTAGCAGTCTTCAGTGTCACATGATCTTTTAGAAATCAATCTATATGCTGATTTGGTTCTCAGTTATTATTAATTATTATTGGTGCTCAACTATTAATAATGGTATTAAATATACTCAAATAGAAAACAGTCCTTTTAAATTGTAATAATGTTTCACAATATTATAATTGTTACTGTAGTTTTGATCAAATAAATGCAGCCTTGAGACAAAACAAACAAAAATGTAATTATTAAAATATTTGACCGCTAGCGTACACTACCAGTCAAAAGTTTTTGAACACTAAGATTTTAATGTTTTTTAAAGAAGTCTCTCACCAAGCCTGCATTTATTTGATCCAAAGTACAACAAAGACTGTTTTCTATTTGAATATATTTTAAAATGTTCCTGTGATTTCATTTATTCCTGTGATTTCAAAGCTGAATTTTATCATCATTACTCCAGTCACATGATCCTTCAGAAATCATTCTAATATAAATAATAATAATAATAAATCTAATATTTACTGCCGAAAAACATTTATTTTATTTATTATTATTATTATTATTATTATTATTATTGTTATTATTATTATTATTATTATTATTATTATTATTATTATTATGTTGAAAACAGCTAGGTAGAATTTCTCAGATCATGCTGAATCCAAGCTTTTGAATGGTATAGTGTACAATGTTACAAAAGCTTTTTATTTCAATGCTGATAAATGCTGATCTTTCTATTCATCAAAGAATACTTAAAAAATTGCTTTAAATATGGATAATATTAATAATAATAAAAGTTTCTTGAACAGCAAGTCAGCATAGTAAAATGATTCCTGAAGGATCATGTGATACTGAAGACTGGAGTAATGTTACTGAAAATGTAGCTTGAAACACAGGAATAAATTACACTTTAAAATGTTTTAAAATAGAAAGCAGTTCTTTTAAAAAGCAAAAATATTTCACAATATTACTGCTTTTGCTGTATTTTGGATTAAATAAATGCAGACTTGATGGGCAGAAGAGAATTCTTAAAAAAATATTAAAACTCTTACTGTTCAAAAACTTTTGACTGATAGTGTATATGTCAAAATTGTATCCACAGACCTGAGAAGATGGCTAAACTACCTGTAATCCTGGGTAACCTGGATGTGACCATTGATAATGTCCCTCCTGATGTGGCTAGTAAGTCTTCAAAATATTTGCTAGTGTAATTTCGTCATATTTTCTACCCTGATTTCCTGAAACTGTGTGCCCTTCTTGTGTGCAATGAATTGGTCACTTAAACTATTATCTCCTCACCGTTGTCTAGATTGTGTCACTCCATCCTACATCCCAGTGAGGCCTTCTGAGAATAATGGGCCAAGCAGTGGTGTTCTGTTGGAGGTGGAGGAGTTTGTTCCCTGCATTGCCAAGTGCTCTCAGCCTTTCACCACCTACAACAATCATCTCTACGTCTATCCCAAACACCTCAAATATGACAACCAGAAGTCTTTCGCCAAGGTACATTAGCATTATCAGCTAAAAGCTTCTTGCATTTTCCATTTTCTTGCTAAATTAGTGCCCTCGGCCAAAGGTATTGACATATGAGGTGGTCTGCTGCTCATAAAACATGCACTTAGAGATTCAACAGTAAGTAGTTTTCTGGCTTATGTTCTGTCTTTATCTTATATGACTCAGGCAAGGAACATCGCAGTATGTGTGGAATTTAGAGAGTCGGATGAAGAAGATGCTCAACCTCTGAAGGTACAAGGCTGCCCTTAGCCCTTTCTCATTACTGATATACAATAAATACTCAGTCTTTTCCCGACCCTGTTCCTTTCTCTCTTCTCCCAATGATTTTTGTACTCCCTTGCATTGCCCTGTTGAAATAAAGTTAAAAAGACCAAATAACTGTTTAAAAATGCTCTGTTTGTGTGTCTATACTGTTATGTATAGTGTATCTATGGTCGTCCAGGAGGTCCTCTTTTCACCAAACATGCCTATGCAGCTGTACTGCACCACCAGCAGAACCCAGAGTTTTATGATGAGGTGATGAATGAGACACTGATATGTATTTTATAGGGGGCCAAGCGTGACATAATATGCTGTATACAGTGGGGACCATATTGACAAATAGGAGTTCAAAATTTAACCCTGAAAAAGAAGAATGTTAGAAAAATGATTAAAAGATTAATTTACTTGAATGGAAATTTCTTAATAATTTACTCACCCCCCATGTCATCCAAGATGATCGTGTCTTTCTTTCCTCAGTCGCAAAGAAATTAAGTTTTATTGAGGAAAACATTCCAGGAGTTTTCTCCATATAATGGACTTCAGTGTTAGCCAGTGAGGTGAAAGTCCAAATTGCAGTTTCAATGCAGTTTCAAGGGCTGTACATGATCCCAGCTGAGGAATAAGGGTCAAATCTATTGAAACAATTGGTCATTTTCTCTGCGATGTGAATGCGCATCTTCACGGATTATGTTGGAAAGGTCACGTGCGGTTAGTTCTTCATCTGTGTACTTTGGTTCAAAAAGGTAGGGCAGGACAAAAAACTCCATCTCAGTTTCTCCTCCAACCTCAAAATCGTCCGCCATCGTTGTTCCTTTTGTAAAGGGCGTTTGACTTTCTTTGCACGTTCTCTTTGTAAACACTGGGTCGGTACTTCAGCCTACCTCACGCGTGCATGATTACATAATGCGTGAGGTCAAGTTAGTGCAAGATGGGCATTTGTGGTTAAAAAGGATATACATTTGTATTTTTCTTTAAAAAATCAGTTTACTAGATTAAAAAAAAAATCCTGGAAATGTTTTCCTCAAAAATCTTATTTTCTTTTCGACTGAAGAAAGAAAGACATGAACATCTTGGATGAAACGGCGGTGAGTAAATTATCAGGACACTTTTGGAGTGAACTTCTCCTTTAACAAAAATGTTATGGTGTCAATATAATATATGAATATTTTTAATAGGACTTTTTATATAGAATATACACAGAATTAAAACATTTTCACTAGTGGTCTTAAATATTCCAAATTCCAAATATGCAGCGTACAGTTGATATATATTGAATATTCTCAATATAATAAACGTAGTGGGCCAGGTATCCAAATATAAGGAAGTTGATCACTATGTATTGAAATGAGTCTTTAAATGTATATATTTGAATTATTTCGGATTTGACCCCATTATAAAAAGTTTGTTGTGTAAATATTAGGGGTGGCAAACGATTAATCATGATTAATTGCATACAAAATAAAAGTTTGAGTTTGCCTAATATATGTGTGTGTACTGTGTATATATAAATACAAGCACATTCATGTATATATTTAAGAAATATTAACAAGTATAGGTATTATCATTTTTATAGAATTTATATTATATATAAATCAAAATATTTTGTACATAAATAACATATTTCTCTCAAGTATATACATTCATTTGTGTGTATTTATATGTACATAATAATTACACACATTACACACACATATATTAGGCAAACTCAAACTTTTATTTTGTATGCTAATAATCACGATTAATCGTTTGCCGGCCCTAGTAAGTATTGAAGATATTGATCTTTTTTCAAACTAATTTTTAGCTTTTTTAATCATATGTTGTGTGTGTTTGTGTACTGCAGATAAAAATCGAGTTGCCCACTCAACTTCATGAAAAGCATCACCTGCTCTTCACTTTTTACCACATCAGCTGTGACAGCAGCACAAAGAAGCGGGACATAGTGGAGACCCTAGGTACAGCACGCTGGGTAATTGGGTTGCTGACAGTGCTAAAATTTTGAGGCATGGGGTAGAGCTCCAGGCTTCTGCAGCATTGTCAGAAAGAGGCATACCAATCAACCAATCACTTGAAGTGTGGTCTGTGGATGTGCTGAATATTTTCTCTCACACATAGTCTCACTGTCTGTTTCTCTGTCAGTGGGCTCTGCCTGGCTTCCTCTTCTTAAAGATGGTCGTGTTGTTATGAGTGAGCAACAGATCTCAGTGGCGTCCAACCTACCAAATGGTTACCTCAGCTGCCAGGAGGGTGTAAGCAAGGTAAACCCACTATGTGCAGTCATAACAAAAACATGCTGTTCTTGGCCAAAAATGTCAGCCATTTGCTGACCAAATGTGAACCTGTACGTGTTTGTACAGCAACTGAGCCTTTGTGTGTGTGGTCTAATGTGCTATTTAGATATACTTTCTGAATATCTACTTCTAGTTATTATTGATCTTTTGTCTGAATGGATCGTATTGCATATTATCAGTTCTACACAGGAAGAGGTTGCTCTTTAATAGCGCTGGAGACTCTTTAAGGCTGTCAGTTATGTTACACTGATGAATCAACTTTGTCTTAGGTATTTCTTCTAAAACTCCAAAAGCGACTAGTTCTAGTTCAGTCATGACTGATGCTTTAAAGTTCTTCTAAAACCTTCTACCTCCCCCAGCTCCACCTGTCTAATTCTGCTACGGCATTTATGTATGCATATTGATGAAGCAGCAACATACTTTGTCTTACATGCTCACAGTAGTGGATCTGTGTGTATATTGGCAGTAGCAAGTCCATACTTGCTCTATATCCATAACATGCTAAAACTATTCAGAGAATGTCATTATTAAAATAAAACTAGGCACAAATTAGTAGTAGTATTAGAAGTATAAAGAGCTACACAATTTTTGTGGCTAGAGCAGCTCAAATAAGTTGGTCTTTTAAATTTAATGAGAAACGTTTTTGAGTGTATATTAAAATCTCTCACTTTGTTGGGATGTCTTTTGAAACACATTAAGACATACACAAATAAAAGATTGGTTGGCTCTTTTCTCAGTAAAATAAAATTAGGAAATATGAGATGCCATGGTTTTATAACACGCATGGCATGAATTTAGCAAAAGTCTGCATTTGCCCTTCATTTAATCTCATTGCTGTTTATGAGAAAGACATTAAATAGATTTTTCAGTGGGCGATTTGTCTGTTTAAACCATTTAAATCTGATATTGTTTTATGGGTATTGTGTTTGCAGCACTCTAGTCCTGACATAAAGTGGGTGGATGGAGGACGTCCTCTTTTTAAAGTGTCTACACATTTGGTCTCTACCATCTACACTCAGGTATGACTATATATATCTTAATTCTGACACTCAGAATCAACATCTGCATTGTCATAATTAAAAGTACAAGGTATATTTAGCCCTGTAGACATAATTAGTCATAGGTTTCGTATTAATCTAGTCCCATTTTTCTAATTTAAGCATCTTTTTTTCACCTCCTTAGGATCAGCACCTGCACAATTTTTTCCATCATTTCCAGAGTATGCAGTCTGGTGCCACCCGTCCAACTGAGGGTGAGCTTGTCAAATACCTCAAGGTGAGCATGGAGAAGTTAGAGAAACAGGATTCTCTGCATTAGGTATTTATTATGATGGGTTAAATGACAAAACATTACCCATAAATCCCTAGAGTCTTCATGCCATGGAAGGTCATGTTATGATCAACTTCCTGCCGACTATTTTAAACCAGCTGGTTCATGTTCTGACCAGCGCCAGTAATGAGGATGTGGCTGTAAACACCACCAGGTAAGAGAATACAGGAGTCACCAAAATCAGACCATGGAGGCTTTCTCTTTCTGTCTCTCATGGCTTCTTGTTGTCCATTTGTCTCCTCTACAGGGTCATGGTCCACATTGTTGCACAGTGCCACGAAGAGGGTCTTGAACACTACTTGAGGTCCTATGTGAAGGTAAACCAAGTTCTGAAACATTCAGCCATATTTATTGCAGTTTACACTGTCAGACTTGGTTACATGAGTTTATTCCTGTCATTCCAGTACGTGTTTAGAACGGACTCCTATTCAATCAGTAACGGCAAGACGGTGCACGAAGAACTGGCCAAAGCCATGACATCCATTTTAAAGCCTTCAACTGACTTCCTAACCAGCAACAAGCTTCTCAAGGTAGATTTGTTTTAAAGTTTCTGTTTTAAAACTTTTAAATCTCAAAGTTTGTTATGAGTTCTATTTGTCAGTGGTTAAAATGTGTACTACTGTGTTTCAGTATTCGTGGTATTTTTTTGAAGCCCTGGTGAAGTCAATGGCACAGTACCTGATGGAAAGTGGCAAGGTCAAGGTAAACACAATTATATGCCTCAGTAAATGCTCCTTTATTTAAATGTACCTTTATTTGACTACTTTCTAAACATTTACCCTAGTAACCATGGTTTTTGCCAAAATATCTTGGTTAAAAAAGTGAAAACTTGGTATTTGCCTTCACTACTAAAGTGAACCCTGGTAATTAGGACTTGTATGGCTTAATGTAACATAAATTATGTTTCTTACTGAAATATGTAATGGAAAACCAATGAAAGATTCACGTTACTTTAAAAGTCCAGATGTTTTGGACTAAGGGGGGCACTGTTATTTTGATGACGTGAAAGGGTTGCACTCTGTAAGCTACTGGCACTACCTGTTGCTATAATAAAATATTGATACAATAACCACAGCTACTGAAAGAGCATACAGGTGGCGATGGATATAAGTGTAGGTTTAAACCAAATGCTTTAGGATCGATTTTTCCTCACAAGGAATCTAAACGCCCCCGGATATCGAGAGAAATCCCTGCTAAGAAACTCCTTCAGTGACTGTGGCATCCTGACAAGCGTCGGCATGTTTACATCCTGCCAGGATGGCATCTAGCGTTTCCTGTCTCTGCTGTTTGTAAGCTCTTTCAGTAGCTGTGGTCTACTAAAAGCCTCAAAGGCATCAGGGCTGAAGTGGAGAGAATAAAATAAGTTTTATTTAGCCACAGGCATCCTCCTATTCTTTCTCCTCTTTTTAATGCTAAGACCAAAAGCCGACGCACAATGTGGCATTGTATCAGTATTTTATTTTCGAAGTTGTGTTGCGGTAAAAATAGCAACAGTAACTCACCAAGTGCAACCATTTTATGTCATCAAAATAACAGCACCCCCCATAGTCCAAAATATGTATAAAATGATGTGGATTTTATAAATAATATAAATCTTTCATGGATTTTTTACTACATATTTCAGTAAGAGACATCATTTACATTATATTAAGTCATACAAGTCTTAATAACAAGGGTTCCCTTTAACAATGGAAGTAAACCAAAATAAAAAAGATTCTGAAAGCTTCTCACTCTTATGAAAGAGACATCCTATATTAAGGTTTTATCATAGTAACTGCAATAAGTGTGGATTTTGGAAATTGTTACCCCATAAGGGATGCTGTATTGGGTAGTTTACCATGTTTCTTTCATTAATTGTCTTAACTGTGTTGTGTGTATAGTTGTCCAGGAACCAGCGATTTACAGCTTCGTTCCACCATGCTGTGGAGACACTGGTGAACATGCTGATGCCCCACATCACGCAGAAGTATAAGGACAATCTGGACGCTGCCCGCAATGCCAACCACAGCCTGGCTGTCTTCATCAAGGTACAGCTAGCTGATTTTATACACTGAAACACTGACCAATATTTGATTGTTTTGTCTGTAAAGAGTCTCTGTGTTTGAAGGCTTGTATCATTAATGACAATCAAAGCATTTAACAACAGTGTTTTCTCGATAACTGTCAAACAGCGCTGTTTTACCTTTATGGATCGAGGATTTGTCTTCAAGCAGATAAACAACTACATCACCTGTTTTGTACCTGGAGATCCCAAGGTACCAATAACAGCATTATTACATCAACTTATATACAGGTGAGGTCAAAAGTTTACATACACCTTGCAGAGTCTGCAAAATGTTAATTAATTTACCAAAATAAGAGGGATCATACAAAATGCAAATGCATGTTATTTTTATTTAGTACTGGCCTGAATAAGATATTTCACAAAGATGTTTACATATAGTCCACAAGAGAAAATAATAGTTACATTTATAAAAAATGACCCTGTTCAAAAGTTTACATACACTTGATTCTAAATCTTGGTTTGTTACCTGAATGTTGTTTTGGTTAGTGATAGTTGTTCTTGAGTCCTTTGTCTGTCCTGAACAGTTAAACTGCCTGCTGTTCTTCAGAAAAATCCTTCAGGTCCCACAAATTCTTTAAGTTTTTTCGCATTTTTGTGTATTTGAACACTTTCCAACAATGAGTGTATGATTTTGAGATCCATCTTTTCACACTGAGGACAACTAAGGGACTATTACAGAAGGTTCAAACGCTCACTGATGCTTCAGAAGGAAAAATGATGCATTAAGAGCTGGGGGGTGAAAACTTTTTGAATTTGAATATCAGGGTAAATTTAACTTATTTTGTCTTCTGGGAAACATGTAAGTATCTTCAGAAGATTTTGAAGGGCACTACTAAATGAAAAAATATGATATTTAGGCAAAATAAGAAAAATGTACACATCTTCATTCTGTTCAAAAGTTTTCACCCCCGGCTCTTAATGCATCGTTTTTTTCTTCTGGAGCATCCGTGAGTGTTTGAACCTTCTGTAATAGTTGCATACGAGTCCCTCAGTTGTCCTCAGTGTGAAAAGATGGATTTCAAAATCATTCAGTCATTACTGGAAAGGGTTCAAATACACAAAAAATCTGAAAAACCAAAGAATTTGTGGGACCTGAAGGATTTTTCATTAACAACAACTATCACTAAACAAAAAAACACAGATGTGGATCATTCAGGTAACAACACAGTATTAATAATCAAGTGTATGTAAACCTTTGAACAGGGTCATTTTTATAAATTCAATTATTATTTTCTCTTGTGGACTATATGTAAACATTTTACGTGAAATATCTTATTCCGGTCAGTACTGAATAAAAAATAACATGCATTTTGTATGACCCCTCTTATTTTGGTACAACAACATTTTGCAGATTCTGCAAGGTGTATGTAAACTTTTGACCTGTATTTATACAAAATTCTAAACCAGTCTATTATTTTAAAATCAGTTCCTGATGTCTCCTTTTGTAATATAATTTAATATGTCTTGCAGACGCTGTATGAGTTTAAGTTTGAGTTTCTGCGGGTGGTGTGTAATCATGAACACTACATTCCCCTCAATCTGCCCATGCCTTTCGGGAAGGGCCGCATTCAGAGGTTTCAAGGTAAGCATGCAGCAGTTTTCTGCCACACAATGTTGTTGAAATTGTCTAAGAAATTGTCTGGCATCTCTCTTTAAAGGTTAAGTTGTTCATCAGGAGAATTACATTATATAGAATTCTTCTTTTGTCTCTCAGTGGCTTCTGTCCTTTCAGCTTTCTGTACCAATTGCTCATATGATTGTCTTCTGTCGTGCCTTTGTTTTTGGCTTTCCTCTTTTTTGTGTGTGCTAGCTTTTCTGTGTCACATTAAGGAGACTCATGCCAGAAGAGTAGGTGAGCAGTCCTGCTTGCCAGGCATTGAACAATGTTCATGTGTCTAGTCTTAATGACACTGTCCATGTCTCTCTTCAGTGTCATAACTGCCATGGTTTTGTTCCTGATGTGAAATGGACCTACTCCAGTCTGTCTTACATATGTTCATGTGAAACATAAGCTAATTAATTCACGAGTCTATATGATTGAATGGGTGTTTAAAATTGTTCTGTTTACCTTTGTTTTGTAATAACTGTCCATGAACTAGCTGTCGAGTCTGCCTGTGAAATATCATCGTGTTTATATGTGTTTATTGTGATTTGCTGTACCAGTGAAATTGTGGATTTAAGCGCATATTTTTCAAGTAAATGCTTTTGGTTTTATTATAAAAAGCTGTAGAACTGTTTTAGTTTAAGACATTATTAAATACAAAATTTTAAATGAGCTGGTGGTTACATTCAGTTTTTGTGGTGTAATGTTTTTGTTTTGTTTTTTTTCTCTGTGTTTTCATAGATCTACAGTTGGACTATTCACTGACTGATGATTTCTGCAGGAACCACTTCCTAGTGGGTTTGCTATTGAGGGAGGTGTGTGGGGCACTTCAGGAGTTTGGCGAAGTTCGTCAGATCGCCATTCAGGTTCTCAAGAGCCTGATGATCAAACACACATTTGACGATCGCTATGCCTCAAAGGTCAGTGCCCAATCGCAACAACCCCCTGAAGTTTTATGGGATTTCTCAGCTTTGTAGCTGTCTTTGCAACTTACAGTGGCTTAAAAAATAAATATGTAACACAAATATTTATTATGTAACAGTGTAATAGCAGTAGGTAGAATCATGATTAGGAGAAACTGCAACATGCAGTATGGAAGGCCTGCCTTTCAATTAAAAGTGCCAAGAACGTTTTAGTCAATCATAGGGGCACTGATTGTGTTATTTACATTTGTAATCTAGAAAGTACATGCACATTAGCTGGACAGCCTGAGAAATGCAGATTTAAACCTGATTTGAGGTTTAAGGGCTAATTTTACTTCTGATTTGACTATAGGGGAGAGTGGGGTAAGTTGAGCCATTTTTTACTTATGTGGTTCACAAGATACGGGAACATGAGGCAGAAGTACAATAAAAGTATCTAAAGTAATTTCAGGATTTTTGCCTATCATTTTTATATCATCTGATTAAATTCTCAGAATGTATCTATGACAAAGCGTTCTAAAAATATGGCTTCTTATAAAAAAGTGTTCCTGTGGCTCAATTTGCCCCAGGTTAGGGGTAAGTTGACCTGAGTCAGGGGGTAAGATTCACCATCTGGGTGAAAACTGACTGAATCAGATTCAAACCTATGTAAAATTTTAAAGATAATTTACCTCTTTTAAAAACGAACTTAATAATCAAATTTCATTTCACAAACAGTCATATTTCTTTTCTTAAAGGAACACTCCACTTTTTTTGAATATAGGCTCATTTTCCAACTCCGCTAGAGTTAAACAGTTGAGTTTTACCGTTTTCGAATCCATTCAGCCGATCTCCGGGTTTGGCGGTAGCACTTTTAGCATAGCTTAGCATAGATCATTGAATTCGATTAGAAATTCGACACTTTGCTGCCATACCATGGGTGCAGGAGGCGCAATGATATTAACTTTGCATCTACACAAACTTTCAGGCGGTGCGTAATATCATTGCGCCTGCTGCACCCATGATACGGCAGCAAAGTTCCTTGATTATTGCATTGGAATGAAAGTATAGTTCCTAGTCATATCAGCCTAGAAAATCGCAACTTTTCATTTTTCATCAGTCTTGGTACACAGTGTAACTACAGAAGAGTCAAGTTTTAAATAGGAAAAATATTGTCATATATGGTCTTTTTTGAGGGAGATGCTATTGGTCTAATCAGATTCAATGATCTATGCTAAGCTATGCTAAAAGTGTTACCGCCAGACCCGGAGATCGGCTGAATGGATTCGAAAACGGTAAAACTCAACTGTTTAACTCTAGGGGAGTTGGACAATGAGCCTATTTTCAAAAAAAAGTGGAGTGTTCTTTTAAAACTAACTTAAAAGCAATCAAATGAAGTTTAATTTTTAGTCTTTAATGGTTTGCATTTCTGAAACAATGTGTTGAACACCAAAGTTTTAACCTTCCCAAAAACAGACTAAACAGAGAGTTTGTTGAGTAAAATGAAATAAAAAATGAATTAGAATGAAGGAATAAATGTCACTGAAACTAATAAATATTTTAGTCAAAGGATTCTTGGCATGGTACCTTTTCTGCAATGTCGAACCGGCCACTGGGGACTACAGGTGGAAAGATATATTTGATTATAATGTGATGAAAAGCATCTTTTGGTTCTCTTAGAATTTGGTTCACTTGTTCACTATATATGATAAATTAAACCAGTTGCGTAATATCACATTAAAATACCAGTTTATAATTCAGAGATATAACTTAACTTCAGTGCCTTATGTTGGGATAAGTTAAAGTGCTGGCTTAACTTACCCCATAGCATTTGGCTCACTTTGCCTCATAGCTAGCATTTTGGCAAAAACTAGCTAGCTTACCAGTTCAGGCTAATATCTAGCTAAATGATTTGGATGGTTTAATGTTGATAAATCACCTATATGCATCATAAATATTTTTAGACCTGGATAAATTTGTTTTGATGTAACAAATGTTATTTTGACAAGCCAAAAATAGTTTTTAGAGTAAATGGGTGACTTCTACTCCTCCCTATGTGTTTCTCCTTTTCACAATCAGGTAGAAATTATGTGTTATTCCAAAATACATAATCACATGACAGTAAAAGTGTACAGTTGGCAAAATTCAGGGGGTGGGTCAGCTTACCCACTAGCTCAACTTACTCCACTCTCCCCTACACTATCAATCAAAAGTCTGGGATTACTGCTTTTTTTAATGTTTTTGAAATAAATCTCATATGCTCACCGAAGTTGCATTTATTTTATAAAGAAATTCAGTAAAAACATTAATATTCTGAAATATTATTACTATTTAAAATAACTGTTTTCTGTTTATCCATTCTAAAATGTCATTTATTCTGGTGATGGCAAAAATGAATTTTCAGCAGTCATTACTACAGTCTTCAGTCTCACATGAATGTACAGAAATCATTCTAATATGCTGATTTGTTGCTCAAGGAACATTATTATTATCAAATAGTTGTTCTGCCTAATATTATTATGTAAACTGTAATACTTTTATTTCAGGATTCTTTGATGAATAGACAAATAGAATTCTTTTGTAACAGTGTAACAGTCTTTACTGTCACCTTTAATTATTTAATGTGTTCCTATTGAATAGTTCCTATTTAATTTCTTACTTTTGAATGGTAGTGAATTCAACATAATCTTATTTTGTATATTTTATTATTTTCTAGTTCAAGTACATAGGAGCTTGTGTGTCAGCTGCCTGTTTAAAAAACAGTGCCCAGAAGCACTTTCAAAATTGCCACAGGGTGAACTGACTTGCTTTAAACAGACATTGATTTAAACCGGTAATATCTAACCTGAGTTTCTGTGTATGTGTGCACAGAGTCAGCAGGCCAGGTTGGCGACGCTATATCTACCCTTGTTTGGGTTGCTACAAGAGAACGTTCACAGATTAAATGTGAGAGACACGTCTAATTTTAACACAAACCAGGTGAAGCATCTTTTGTACTTCTTCTCTTTTTTATCAGTCTGTTATTTGCAACTTGAACCTTTGCAACCCTTACATTTCACGTGCCATCTCTTTGTTTTACCCCTCAGAATGGGCGAGATGAACATCTTGCCAGCATTTCTGCAGCAACACCCCAAAAACCTGTTGGTAATCTTGACAACACCCTTCATAAAGATGTATTTGGGGTCATCTCAGGAACTGGTGAGTGATGAGCGAATCAAAAACTACCAGTGACTCAGGGTATCAGTAGATGTTTCTGTGAATGATTTCATTATATAAATGAATGAAGTTTATTCTGTGTGTAGCCTCTCCTCACACCTCTACACCCAACATTGGCTCTGTGCGTCATGCTGACTCTCGAGGTTCTCTGGTCAGCACAGACTCAGGAAACAGCATCCCTGAGAAGACAAATGAAAAGACCAGTTCCCTTGATAAGGTACAGTTAATAACAGTGATGATTTCCATCAGGCCCAAAATAATCTCTTATCTGCCTTGTTTGAATAGAATCTCCTGCTTTCATATTATGTATTGTGAAAGCGATGCTCAAATTGGATTCGACTTGACTTTGTCTTTTAAAAACAATGTTACTGTAAATGGAGGTATTGAATGTTCAGGGGGAGTTCCTTCCTCCTCCACATGTGCTCAGGGGGGCTTTAACTGGAGCTGTGATGTATTCACTTTACCACATGTGTCTAATACATTACATGAACATGTGAGGTCATGAAACATCTGTTATGCTACATTTCTCACTCCCTGGGTCATTTCTATGCAACAATGCCTGAGTTTTTTTAACGTCTCAATTGAAAAGAAATCACATTTTATTCTCCCTCAGGGCCAAGCAGAGCCAAAACCTCCATAGAGGTTAGGTATTTTCAATAGTAAATTATTCAACTAATAATCCCAGAAATACCAGTAGTTCTTTTTCTTAAATAACATTAACTGAAAACCCGTACATTTTTTCAACCCAGTCAAAGGTACCTACTCTTTATAATTCATATATTTTATCACTTGAATAGATAAATTATTATAGTGTTACTAAGTTTTGATTTTTAAAATATCACAGTATAACGTGAGAAATATACTGATTTTTTTTTTCATGTTTTATGCCAACCCTGTTAGATTGTCAAAATGTCAAAAGGTTTCAGAGATGAAAGAGGACAAGGTTGAATGTCAGAAGAATGGTATTTTATTATCAAAAATCATTTGCATACAGCTGCATATTTTAATATTGATCATAGTTTTTTTGTAAGATAAACATGCGTTTGCCTTTAAGATACATAAAAGCATTTTATTAAAAAAAAAAAAAAAAACATTTTTGAAACTTGTAGAAATTTTAGAAATCGCAATATTTAGATTTCAATAAAAGTTCAATTTACTGTCGGTAAAAGTATTTTTTTTGTTTAATATAACCCATTAAAATGCTTTTATAAGAATGGGTTCATACAAACTGGCAAGTATTATCTTTAAAATGTTTCAGGGTTAATGTTTCAAATGAGCTTTTTTGTATTACTATTACTAAACAAAGTTGAAGTATCATAAGGATGCAAATGGCACCATTACTGCCTTAAATGAGGCCTATTATGTCCCTTTTTACAATATATAATATAAGTCTCAGGTGTCCCCAGAATGTGTCTCAAAATACCCCACAGATAATTTATTATATCATTTTGAAAATGCCTATTTTGAGTGGAAGCAGAAACACACTTTTTTTGTGCATTTCTCTTTAAATGCAAATGAGCTGCTGCTCCCCGCCCCCTTTTCCAAACTAGGACTGTGCTTTTACAGCTCATACCTTAGATACTCTGCCAAAAAACTTCTGTTTGGTTTAACTACGTAAACTAACTGACTTCTCTTTCATGTCTTGTTGCGCTTAAACTGTGAAATACACACAAGTTTATGTTAAAAACACGTAAGTTACAAGAACAGAGGTGGTTATGTCTGTGAAGGTAAACAGCTAGGAAAGATATTGCATGTTTATATTAGATCTGTGCGGCAGCAGCGTAATATACAGTAGTGATGCAACAATACAGTTAGTCCACAGTTCAATACATACCTCTGTTTTTAACCATGGTTTTCGGTTCGGTTCTGATATCTTGCCACTTCAGTGTGGGTTTTTTTTTGCAACAAATTAACAAAATACTCCCATAAACCTCTGTACACTGGAAAAAGCGTGGTTTAGTATATGTCAGCTTAATTTTTCTTTTGAGAGAGGTATTATTTTTTTGATTTTGACGCAAAATAGAATGGGCTTCATTCATACTGGACGCCAGAGGGTGCCCTCGTGCAGAAAATCCACATATGCGTCAAAAAAGTATCACTGATGACGTTCCCTTCCAGCTTCTCTAATATGGATAAAGGCATCGCTATTGCTGTAACTGAATAAAAACAAGATATAACGTTTTGAATGATGAAATGTAAAAACAATAAACACTCGTCTGCAATAATATATGGTTTCCCTTAATCATTCCTAACTCTTATTCTCCCCTTTTCCCCCTTAACCTCTGACCTCGTAGCCGAAAGAGAGGTTTACACGTAGACACACCCTCACTGTGTTGCCCCTCCCCCTTGAGCCAGAGGACTCCGCCCCCCTCAGCCGGGCAGCCAAACGTGTCACAATGGATTTCTCACTGCTTTCAAGCCCAGCCCTCTACGATAACGACACTAACAGAATTACTGACACCATACAAGTAGAGCAAACCTAGAGTGTCCCCATCTGGGGAGTGTGTGTGCTTCCATCTCTTTAAACTTTAATACATCATAAGGGTGTTGCATGTCTTTCTCATATTGTATTTTTCCAGCTCTGTGCATGTGGTGGGGTGTTTTTTTTTTGCTCACTTAAAGTCATTTAGAGGTGAGCAGTGAATGATTCCTTTGAGTAATGCTTCTGACGGCCTGGAGTGTGCTGTGATGTGATATTTTGATGTGTCTTCCATTATATACTTTATGCGCGCGCGTGTGTGTTTGTTTGACAGACCCAATCAGCCTCTGCTCTGGGTAGCTCTATGCTGCGCTGTGATAAATTGGACAGGGAAGAAATCAAAAACTTGCTCATGTGTTTCCTCCATGTCTTAAAGAGCATGTCTGAAGGTAAGGACGTGCACACATGGCTTTAATTTTTAAGTCCACGTAGCTTTGTTCATGCATGTGCTCACTTTTAATTTTTTTTCCAGATGCCTTATTTACATACTGGAACAAAGCCACAACCTCTGAGCTGATGGACTTTTTCACTTTAGTAGAGTAAGTCATCTGGACTGGTACTAATCACATCAGAGCATCACAGTACTGAGGTTCTGTAACTTAATACTAAGCACTCAGTTCACTCTCTCTCTCTCTCTTTCTCTCTCTCTCATGCACAGAGTGTGTCTACATCAGTTCAGGTATATGGGGAAGAGATTCATTGCCAGGTAAAAAAAAAAAATAATTCTCTTAATAGTCTGAGAATTCTTACTAATCTTTTTTTGTTGCTAAATCACGTCTTTGCAGGAAAATATAGGACCATAAAGTATTCATATTTACGTTAAACATGATATTTATGCCAAAACATTAGAAAAAATAAGCATCATAATTAGGACTTTGAATCTAATTTGTGGGAAATAAGAGAACATGAAGGCTATTAAGTTAACATATTTTTGCTCAACAGGATATTTATGCCAAACATATGCCATACATTTATTCAATACATTATTTATTCAATATTATATATATGCATTACTAATTACAGTATATTTTTTATACTGTTCTATTGTTATTTATGGAAGCCCGTTTCTGCCACTGGATAAAAAAAAATTCTCACAATTTCCAGTGTTCATCTCACAATTCTGAATTTTTTCTCAGAATTGAAATTGAAAGCATGCAATTGTGAGTTACTAAGTCAGAATTGTGGTATATAAAATTTGCAGTTCTGAGCTCATATGAGTTTTTTCCCCCTCAAAACTGGACTTTATAACTCACAGTTGCGAGTTTATATCTCACAATTCTGAGAAAAAAAAATAGAATTGTGAGTATATATCACAATTCTAACTTTCTAACTTTATAACAGTTGTGAGTTTATATCATGCAATTCTGACTTTATTTTTTGCAGTTGCAAGTTTATATCTCACAATTCTGAGAAAAGAAGTCAGAATTGCAAAAAAACGGTCAGAATTGCGACATATAAACTCAGAATTGCAATTGCAAGTTTTTATTCCTCTATTTTGACTTTGTAACTTGCAATTGTGAATTTATCACATGAAATTCAGAGAAAAAATTCTGAAAACTGACATTTGCGAGAAAAAAGTCAGAATTGTGAGATAAAAACTCACAATTACCTTTTATTCAGTGGCAGAAATGAGCTTCCATAGTTAATTGTTGTTTTACTGTATATTTCATATTACTGTTATAATATTCTTATTTTATTCTTGTTTTGTGTATAGTGGTTTGCAATATTATATGTCACAACAATCATGCCATTAAGGTACTTTAAATTGAAAATTAAATAATGCATTAAAGGGGTCATCGGATGCTATGTTCACTTTTACATGCTGTTTTCTACCCTGTAATGGTAAAAATCCATGTAGTGGTTTTTAATTAATTTGTAAAAATAATATCCCCTTTTTAAATCGAGCCATTCTCAGATGCCTGTCGTTGTTGCGTCACACCAACAGAGGCCGCTCCCACAATAGTTGATTGACATGAGCGTCTTACCTCAGATCAGTTGTAACAGTCCAACCTCCATATTTTGATGCCGGAGCAGGGATGTAAGTTAGACAAGAATTGAGCAACTGAGGTGTTGTGTTGCTGGATGTAATAATGAACGTATTGGTCGTCATTTACTCCCGACATCTGAGCTGCTGAAGATGCAGTGGATTACAATTGTTTGTGAAGGGAATGCACCTCCCGATCTACATATATCCGTCTATGTTCGCGCGAATCATTCGTGATCCAGCTTCACTTACAGCAGAAGTGAGTATAAGGGGTTTTTTATGAATCTTTGCGACCCCCCCTATCCTAATAATGTGCTAGTTAGCAAGTTTAGCGGCTAAACGCGGCTAAATGCGGCTAAAGCAAACAGGCTCATCAGTCCACAGAGAGAAGAGAGGGGCGGGGCAAGCAGAGCTCATTTGCATTTAAAGCAGTCTCGACCAGAATGGGATGATTTTTACAGAGCTGATTTTGGCAAGGTGAAAAGGGTGTTGCTTTACACTACCATTGAGAATTTTTAACCAACATATATTATAGACTTTTCATTAAGACCCTGAAGAATCATATCAACTTGTGGAAAATGGGCATCCGATGACCCCTTCAAAAGGAGAAGTCCACTTTCAGAACAAAAATTTACAGATAATGTACTCACCCCCTTGTCATCCAAGATGTTAATGTCTTTTTTTCTTCAGCCGTAAAGAAATTTTGTTTTTTTGAGTTAAACATTTTATGATTCGGATGCCAAATGCAGTTGAAAACGATCCCAGCCGAGAAAGAAGGGTCTTATCTAGTGAAACGATTGGTTATTTTCATTAAAAAAATACAATTTAAATACTTTTTAATCTTAAACGCTTGTCTTGTCTTGCTCTCCCTGAACTCTGTGTATTCTGGCTCAAGACAGTTAGGGTATGTCGAAAAACTCCAATTGTATTTTCTCCCTCAACTTCAAAAATCATTTTAAAATCATCCTACATCACTGCAGATGTACCGACCCAGTCTTTGCAAAGTGAACATGCAAAGAAAGACACCCTCAACATAAAAAGGTAAAACAGCGATATAGGATGAAGCTGAGGGAGAACATGAGATGAGAGTTTTTCGACATACCCTAACTGTCATGAACCAGAACAAAAACAGTTCAGGCAGAGCAAGACAAGACAAGCGTTTGACATTTAAAAGTATTAAATTGTATTATTTTTATGAAAATAACCGATATGGAGAAAAATCCTGAAATGTTTCCCTCAAAAAACATAATTTCTTTATGGCTGAAGAAAGAAAGACATGAACATCTTGGATGACAAGAGGGTATATTATATGTCAATTTTTGTTCTGGAAGTGGACTTCTCCTTTAAGAATGAATTAATTTGGGCTAGTGCTAGGCTTAAGATTAGTGTTATGGAAAAGTCAAACAATATATTTAATTGTAAAGCCACTTTGTCCAGTGTCTGTTCAAGTATTTTTGTCTGCCACTGTAATGAAGTCTAATGAATTCGAATTATCCTCATTTGGTGGTAATAATTAGTAACAATCAGTAGGGCTGGGCGATAAAACGATAACGATATGTATCGCGATAAACACGTGATCGATATCAATATAAAATGTGTTCTATAAAACGTTCGATATTTTTTATTCTTCGTCGGAAGGAAACAGAGGTTGCGAAGCAAGTTTGGTTGCATTAACAAAGGCACTCGCTCTATAACCTAGCAACGTGGGAGTGACAAAATTATTAAATTAATATCTTGTATTGTAGAATGGACGCTCAGCGCCGCCGAGAGTTTAGCGCCATCGTTAAAACGAAACCGAAAGTAAAACGCGCGCGCGCATTCAAAAGCAGTTTTAATACCCCACGTTTAGAGAGCGACTCCCCAGTGTGCGCAAATTAGACTACATAACATATCTAGGCTGTAGGCTCTAGGTTGTGTAGTTGTATTTAATGCAACCTTAATATTCATTTAGTGCTCCTAAATTTAGTTTTGGTGCTCCTAACTATTTGAAGTTGGGAACACCAGTGCTACCAAGTAAAAAAGTTAATTTCGATCCCTGAACACAAGCAGCAGACCACCATGGAGAGGTACTCTGCATCAGTGCCTTATGACAAAGAATCTAAATGGTACAAAGATAAAACGGAGGCAGTGGCATATGTTTATAGTTAACACCGCACTATTTTATTACACTTTATTAAGCATTTCTTACTTTTTCTTTCATTTTGCACCTTAAATGTTAAGAGATAATTGTTAAGTGTTCATTGTGACTTTAGAATTATGTTTACATTTTAATTATTTGAGTTTTCCATGGTTGTTGACATTTCTGTCTTAATAACTGGTGGGGTTATGATCAGAGGAAGGTTAAGTTTAAAATAAAAATGTTGAAATGTAATATATTTTTCTCCTGTTCCTTATTTTAAATGGGTCATAAAAAATATCAATAATTATCGATATCGACCGATATGAAATCCTGATATCGTAATACAGTTTTCAGCCATATCGCCCAGCCCTAACAATCAGTAATCATTTATGAAGAAAAAACAAATTATCTGGATATCACTTACATTTTTTAATCAGTTGATAGCCCTAGTTCTAATTTCATTACAAATGAGTTTACCAGTTCTCATCTGTAAAACCAGACATACAAACGCTAGCTCAATACCATCACTGCTATCTCATATCTACCTGTCTCTCTCTTGCCTTTAACTTACATGCACTCACACATACTGTACATGCATACACAGCATCAAGTCCTACACTACCTTGAATGACGCTACTCCTTTATGTGTGTATGTTTTATTGGCTGAAATGCTGGCGAGGGTTCAGTTAGTCAGTGATACTGTAGCATCCTGGCATCCCTGAACAGGGTAAGAGCTGCAGTGTGCTTTTGAGTGGCCTTCACTAACAGCATGCTGACTCATTCAACTAACTCACTGCTCTGTGTGTGTGTGCTGAGACATTTCCACATTCATGCTTTCTCAGTAGTCTAAGAGCAGAAGGTTTTTTGGTATCCCATTTAGATATTTATCACCTGCATGTATCCATTCAACACATGAAGTACAATAATATTCTCACAACTATGTGCACATCATCACATGTCCTGCTCTTTGTTCAGTGGATAACCAGTCCTGACTGTTGGGTGCCAACATCTAATGCACTGTATTAATATCTTAAATAAACCATCTACAACATCATATTGGTTTATGATGAATAATACAGGTGCAACTTTGTAGCATATCATTTTAATATATGTAATTATATAATATGATGTGAGGAATATACAGTGTCTGAGTAGAAGTCACCCATAGTGAACCCAGGTGTTTTAAAGGGGTCATATCATGAGTTAAGCACCAGATCATCATAGTGGGATGATTTCTGAAGACACTGAAGA
The DNA here is from genome assembly GCA_012976165.1 of Labeo catla. Lineage (NCBI taxonomy): Eukaryota > Metazoa > Chordata > Actinopteri > Cypriniformes > Cyprinidae > Labeo > Labeo catla. The sequence continues at coordinate 146,421 of VONZ01001321.1, read as the reverse complement.
ATGAAGTAATGGCTGTATGTAAAAAAAAAAGATTGACATACAAAACAGTTTTAAATTGTTATAAACCCCAAACTTTTGTACAGTACGGCAAGAAAAAAATGCCAAAGTTTCACGGGAGGGTGGTACATGTTCTGAACATTGTAAGCAGACCTTCATAAAATCTATGACATGACCCCTACATATTTGCATTTTTATGCTGCATGTATATGATCGACAGCTCACCAGATCTCTAATAAAAGCTTTGTTTTCCATCAGAAGCCAGGAGGGGGTGGGGTTTATGGCTCCGGACAGGAAGTCGTTGACTCTTCCTGTGTCTCGTAACAGAGGGGGTGTCATGCACACACGATTACACCAGCTGGGCAGCCTGGAGAATGCACACACTTTCAACCACAGTAAGACACATTAACACACATTCGATTCTTGATTACTCCTCATTCTTCACACCCTCTCTAAGATGAACATCTAGAAGAATTTAATGTGCTTCAACAATCATGAAAGTTACACTATGTGTGTGTATGTTTCAGTCTGAGAATTTGTTCTTGGGATCTTTGTAGACTAAACGGTAAGAGCTTCTTGGGGTTAAAGGGGACCAAAAAGCATACATTGCGTTGCAAAAGTATTCATACTCCTTCATTGTTTTCACGTTATGTTGCTGCCTTATGTTAAACTGTTTTAAATGACTTTTTCTCCACATCAATCTACACTCCATGCACCATAATGACAAAGCAAAAACAGAACTGTCACAACTTCATAAATTAATAAAAATAAAAAACTGAAATAAGTACATTGCATAAGTATTCATACCCTAAACTCAGCACTTAGCTGAAGCACTTTTACAGCCTCAAGTCTTTGTTTTGGTATGATGCAACAAGATTTGCAATTATCTGCCATTCTTCACCTCACCCCTTCACCTCTCAAGCTTTGTCAGCTTGGATGGCATCTGGCAGACATTTTCAGGTCTCTCCAGAAATATTTGATTGCGTTCAAGATAAGGCTCTGGCTGGGCCACTCAAGGACATTTACATAGTTGTCTATAAGCCACTCTCGCTGTGTGCTTAGGGTCATTGCCCGTTTGCCCATTCTGAGGTTCTGAATGCTCTGGACTGGGTTTTCATTAAAGCTCAATATTGTAGTGCACTGAGCTTTTCTTCTACTCTGACGAGTCCCTCAGTCCCTGCCACTGAGGCTGCTACCATCACATTTTTCTGGATGGTACTCTCCAGGTGATGGACAGTGCCTGGTTTCCTTCAAACATGATGCTTAGAATTGAGGTTCATCAGTCCAAAGAATCTTGTTTCTCATATTTTGAAGGTCCTTCAGGTGCTTTTTATTTGCAAATTCCAAGTGTGTTTTTATGTGTCTTCACTAAGGAGAGGGTTGAATCTTGCCACACCACCATAAAGCCCAGATTGGTGGAGTGTTGCAGTGAAGTTTGTCCTTCTGTAAGTTTCTCTCATCTGCATATATGATCATGGAGCTCAACTAGAGTGACCATCAGGTTCTTGGTCACCACTCTAGCCAAGGACCTTCTCTATCAATTGCTCAGTTTGGCCAGGAGGCCAGCTCTAGTAGGAGTCGTGGTTGTTTCAGACTTCTTCCATTATGGATAATGGAGGCTACGTGCTTCTGTGAACCTTCAATGCAGCAGAATTTTTTCTGAACTCTTCCCCATATATGTGTTATAACGCAGTCCTGTCTCTGAGCTCTACAGGCATTTTTTTTAACCTCAGGGCTTGGTTTTTGCTCTGATATGCATTTTCAGCTGTTCAGCTGACTTTTTAGTAAGACGTGTGCCTTTCCAAATCATACCCATTCAATTGAATTCACCACAGTTTAACTTTACTCGAAGTGTAGTACCGTGTCAAGCAATATGAAAGCTCCTGAGCTATATTTCAGCTGTCCCAGATAAGGGTATAAATACTTATGCAGTGGAATCAATTAAGTTTTTTATTTTAATACATTTGCAAAGATGTTAACAATCAGTTTTTTGCTTTGCTATTATGGTGTATGGAGCGTTAACTGATGTGGAAAAAAGTAATTTAAAGCAGTTTAACATAAGGCAGCATCATAACAAAACGTGGGAAAAATAAAGGGGTATGAATAATTTCGCAAGGGACTTTATGGCTATGCATATTCTACTTATCATCCTTCGGCAGATCTTCAATGCAGAATGAATTAAGTGTTGTAGCCCAGTGTTTTTTTTAATTATGGTGCTTGCAAGACCAGGCTTGAGAACCAGTGATGTAGTCCAAACAGAGAGAGTAAAGCAATACTGAGAGGCCAGAGCAGCTTATCTCACTTCTGTTCGGTTTAGTTATTAAATGATATGATCTTACTGTTCCTCTTTCTCCTCCAGCGTATTGCCATGGTGATGCTGACGCGTGTCTCCTGGAGGCTAACGTTTCAACGGAAGTGTGCTTGACTGTGCTGGACACACTCAGTGTCTTCATTATGGGCTTTAAGGTACAGACAACAAGTGGAAGTGTGTGTTTATTAGTAGAAGTCAAAGTTCAGTTCTTCTTTGAAGCACTGTCATATTAAACCGTGTATCCACAGACGCAGCTGTGTGCAGATTTGGGTCATAACCCACTGATGAAGAAGGTTTTCCAGGTGCACCTCTGTTTCCTGCAGATCCCCCAGTCAGAGACGGCACTGAAGCAGGTCTTCACCTCTCTACGTACCTTCATTTTTAAGGTAATCAAAACAGCCACCATCAGAGACCCTTACAGTTTAGAGTTAAAAATGGTTTATTTATTGATCAAACAAGCAAAGTAGTAATTAAAGTTAGCTAAATACTATATTTTGTGATATATTTTCTCATCAGCCGCTTAAAGGATTAGTTCACTCCAGAATTATAATTTTCTGATAATTTATTCACCCCCATGTCATCCAAGATGATCATGTCTTTCTTTCTTCAAGTTTTTGAGGAAAACATTTTGGGATTTTTCTGCATAGTGAATGCAGATCAGCAGGTTGAAGGACCTAACTGCAGTTTCAGTGCAGCTTCAAAGGGCTCCCAGCCAACGAATAAGGGTGTTTTCTAGCGAAATGATTGGACATTTTCTAAAAAAATAAAAATGTATATACTTTTAACCACAAATGCTTGTCTTGCACTAGCTCTGCGTCCACAACGCACTATGTAGTCACATTGAAAAGGTCACTCTTGACGTAGCTGGAAGTACCGACCCAGTGTTTACACAGCAAACATGGAAAGAAAGTCAAACAGCCTTTACAAAAAAAGATAAAAAGTTTTTCACCCTGCCCTGCCTTATTAACCCGGAGTACACAGATGAAGAACTAACTGTGACGAAGCTAGATGCAAGATGAGCATTAAAAAGTATATAAATTGTGATTTTTTTAGAAAATGACAGATCGTTTCGCTAGGTAAGACCCTTATTCCTGGGCTGGGAATGAGCCCTTTGAAGCTGCATTGAAACTGCTATTGTGGACCTTCAACTCGTTGATCATCGTTTTCCTTAAAAACCCTAATTTCTTTTCGACTGAAGCAAGAAAGACATGAACATCTTGGATGACATGGGTGTGAGTAAATTATGAGGAGGAATTAACTAATTCTTTAAAGGGATAGTTCACCAAAAAAATGAAAATTCTGACATTATTTACTCACCCTCAAGTTATTCCAAATTTGTATAAGTTTCTTTCTTCTGTTAAACACAAAAGAAACTATTTTGTAGCATGTTGTTGTCCAAACAGTTGCTGGTAGCCATTGACTTCCATAGTATGGAATGGCTACCATTCATCAAAATATCATAGTCAATTTACACTTCCCACTATTGATTTTAGTACTGAGATCACATAATAACTGAATTAAATGTCCAACATGAGTGTACAGGTGATGAACACATTGTTTGTTATTAAGGCTCATCCTGTTCTCCATGTCTTTTTCTCTCTCTCAGTTTCCCTGTACATTTTTTGATGGACGGGCGGATATGTGTGCCTGTTTGTGCTATGAGATCCTGAAGTGCTGCAATTCCAAACTGAGCTCCATACGCAGTGATGCTGCCCACCTGCTCTATTTCCTCATGAAGAGCAACTTTGAGTACAATGGCAGGAAGTCCTTTGTCCGCACACATCTGCAGGCAAGAGAGGGGGGGTTAAATAAACACCAAAGGTGTCCATCGAATTTGTTTTTGTTATAATTATAAGTCATCTTGTTGCCCCCTTGGAAGTTTGATGAGGCCCCCTAGTGGGTCCCAATACTTCCTGGTTGAGAACCACTGATCTAGAGAGCCCTTTTGCAACTTTTTGGAGTCCATACTGGCCCTTTTTTGACTTAACATAATCTGGCTAAAATACCTTGTGATTTATTTAAAATATTTTTTCTCAGGTGGTGATTGCAGTCAGTCAGCTGATCGCTGATGTCATTGGGATTGGAGGAACAAGGTTCCAGCAGTCACTGTCAATCATTAATAATTGTGCCAACAGTGATAAAACTGTGAAGGTAAAATTAGAAATTTCCATTTATAAGGTATATACAAAATACTTATCATTGTACTGTATGTTGCTGTCTAAGTAAATGCTGGAATTTGGTCAATTTGAGTGCCCAAAATCTCAACACGGGCTATGACTTTCAGCAATTGACGTCAACTCCAGACATCAAACTGGAGCAAAAATCCAGGCAAAAGTCATGAAGTGCACTCCAGCCTTAAGAACCGTAGTAAAAAAAGTCATAGATTTAAAATGCATTTATTTTAAACTAAGTATAGTTTAAGCCTATTAGTATAGCAAATACTGACATAAGATGTACCGATATAAAACTTGTAATCAAACTTTATTTGGAGTACTGCTTGTGCACAATGCACATTTCTTAATATTAAGCCTAAAGTATCTTTTAATGTCACTACTGATGAGGATTGTATGATCTTTAAATAATATCGTTCTTTAAACGCAAAATATTTAAAGTGTACCTAAAGTATACTTGCAATAGTTCCACTTTAGCACAATCAAATATTCTTAAGTATATCTTTAGTTGGACTTCAGCACTTCTTCTGCACAATTAAAGGGCGTTAAGTGCAAAATTAGTTGTTCCAATTTAGCAGACTTTAAATATGCCAGTTTAGTATACTAAAAGTACATTTGCAGAGAATTTTTATTAAGTACATAATATGTAAATGTGTTTGTAGTACACTTAGCATGAAATTAATGTATTTTAAATACATTTTAGTATATTTTTTTTCACTAGGAAAAGCATCTACTAAAAACATAAATGTTGACAATAAATATGAATGTCAGAATAACATTGAACAGTATGAGCCCGTGTAGATAACAAGCTTTTCATATTCAAATCAATAAATATGTCACATCAGACATGACTTTTTGCCTATCCTGCACTCCAGCACACTGCTTTCCCCTCGGATGTGAAGGACCTGACCAAGCGGATCCGGACGGTACTGATGGCCACTGAGCAGATGAAGGAACATGAAAAAGACCCAGAGATGCTGGTAGACCTGCAATACAGCCTGGCCAAATCCTACACCAGCACCCCTGAGCTCCGCAAAACCTGGTTGGATAGTATGGCTAAAATCCACGTCAAGAATGGAGATCTGTCAGAGGCAAGCTGGCCATGAACTTAATGAACTTAATTAAATAAATAACTAAATGAGGTTGTACTCTGTTACTTGTATTTTTAGCTCCTTAATTTTACTGTTTTTACTTAGTGTATGAGTTTAACAGTTCATTCAGCATCAGTTTATTTGGTGGTATAGTAAAACAATGGTTGGTGGATAATGTTACATCAGTGACTTGATTTTTTTTTTTTTTTTTAGGCAGCGATGTGTTATGTGCATGTGGCAGCACTTGTGGCTGAGTATCTGAAGAGGAAAGGTAAGGAGTCCACTAGAGGGCATAGTAAATATAGTTTGCATGTAGTTCAGGGTCAGAAATGAATTTTTTATTGATATTTTACGTAATATAACAACAATTTCAAACATATATCAAGATGAAAAATGAATTTTCTTGCTCCACAGAGCTCCACACTCCCACTGCACCATTATTACACATTATATTATTCTTAATCTATTCTGTACCATATTATTGTTATTGTACATACACATATATGCACATGTACGTACGTATATACATTTGCACATACATTTAAAAAATAAATAAATTAGTTAATTAAAAAAGAAAGGAAGAGAAACAACAAAAACAGCAGCAAAATCAAACAGCTGATTTTAAATTTGGATCCTTTTGCTCTATGTATGTTGTACATTGGCTGTAAATAGTGAAAAAAGTTTGATTCTCTAGTGCAAGATGATACATACAATCCCTGAACAGGTGACTAAAAGTAGGTGGGAATTTGTCCTTCCACTTCCAATCTAAGACGTCTAGCTATTAAAGTTGAAAAAGAAATCATATTTTTTGCATTATTATCTAAACAGAGTTCCATAGTTAAACTGAATACTGCAAGAATAAGAGAAGCATTCATAGATAAATGCAGGACTCCTGAAAAAATGTATAATTAATTGCCAGAAGTTAACAAGCTTAGAACATGAACAAAACATTAGTGTATGATTAGCTACAGTTGAGATTAAAAGTTTACCCCCTCCCCCCCTTTCAGAATTTGCAAAATGTTAATTATTTTACCAAAATAAGAGGGATCATACAGAATGAATGTTTATTTAGTCCTGACCTGAATAAGAATACTGTGTTGTTACCTAAATGATTCACAGCTGTGATTTTTTGTTTAGTGATAGTTGTTCATGAGTCCCTTGTTTGTTCTGAACAGTTCAACTGCCTGTTGTTCTTCAGAGAAATCCTTCAGGTCCCTTCAGGTCAAATTGTTTGGTTTTTCAGCATTTTTGTGTATTTGAACCGTTTCCAACAATGACTATGATTTTGAGATCCATCTGTTTACACTGAGGACAACAAAGGGACTCATATGCAACTATTACAGAAGGTTTAAATGCTCATCTTTTATGTGAAATATCTTATTCAGGTCAGTACTAAATAAACAATAACATGCAGTTTGTATGATCTCTCTTATATTGGTAAAATAATTAACATTTTGCAGATTCTGAAAGGGGGATGTAAACTTTTGACCTCAACTGATCTCAACTTTACACCTATCACATAAGGAATCTACTGTATGTGGTAAAGGTTTAGCTAATTTTTGTCCAATGTAGGCGGTGAACTACTTTAAATTGAATAAATCTTACTGTTAATATCTTGACATCTTTACTCTGAAAAAAGCAATTCAAGTTCATTTTCCCATTGTTGCTTCATTTTTTTTTATTTTATTAATTTTGGTCAAAGAACATATTAAACAAATTATTTTTGGAGAAAATAGTAGTGATTCAGTAGGTAGAACTGGAAAATCCACATTGTTAGATGTCATAAAGCTGTAGGTTTGCAAATATTAAATTAATTTTTTTCAATCAAGATGCAATATTTGCTCCCATTTAGGTGCATTATTGCAAACAGTTTGTGATCTATTTATGTTAAATACTTTACTTGAATCATTAACTGAAGAAAATTGCACATTTTGAGCAAATAGCAATAAATGCTTAAGTAACAATGCATGAGATACAGTATATCATATTAATAGGTTTGTTTAAAGTAATAAATCTTTTAAAAAATCATTTTTGGCTGGCTTATCAAATGTGTTTTAAAAGTTTTAAGCTTATTTTTCTAGTATTCAGGTAAAAGGTGATTTAACACGTATACACACGCAGAGACACAGATTTATAAACGTGTCTTGTTCAAGGTTCAACTATATTTTGCAATCTAGAGTTCCTTGTGTTTTTCTTTTACGGGATGTAATCTCTATGTGTGATAACAGCACTAATAATGCAGGGTCATGAAAATAAACTCATGCATCCACAAAAAAACACACACCTTCACATATTAATGCAGTGTTAACATTATTTACGGAGGAGATCGGTTCTTGAGGTTTGATGTTTCCCTTAAGTGTGTGTCCAAATGCCTAATTTTTTGGTAAAGGTTTTGCAGTTTATTGAACCTGCTATAACTTGTTCTGCTTACTATTCCTTCTCTCTGGCAGGAATGTTCCGACAGGGCTGTTCTGCATTTCGTGTGATCACACCCAACATTGATGAAGAAGCAGCCATGATGGAGGATGTGGGCATGCAGGACGTTCACTTCAATGAGGTTCAGACCAGCCCCTTAATCCTGTTACTCTTTTATATTGCATCAGCACTGGAATGAACTCTCTTTTACAACAATGACAGTAATAATTCATGGTAGAAAATGTTCTCATATTTCTTATCTAATCAGTATCAATTGGCCCTTTCTAGTGGGTGTGGTAGTAAAGGAAGTCCAGATAATGAGCCCTGATTAGTCCTGAAGTCCCTCATCACTGTGAATAATCAGTTTGTGGGTTTAATGAGCTATTTGTGTACAATTTACATGTTTAGTGCTTACACTTGTGATAAAAGATCATCTCTGTTGCCGGACTTTGTCCGGTTCTTTTGAATTTCATTTTGAGTAACAGAAGGATCTTGTAGGAAACCCCAAAAAGGCACTTCAGGAGCCATTGTCCCCTATCAAGATACTTAGATTAAACTAAATGACAGATTAGTTACTAGTAAATTACTTATAACAGCAGTTTTGTCTGTAGCACGATTTGTTGAGAGAATGTAAATGCATTGACATTGAAATATAGTATGTAATTATAAATGCATGTTTATCTGCAGGAGGTGCTGATGGAGTTGTTGGAAGCTTGTGCTGATGGTTTATGGAAAGCCGAACGTTATGAACTTATTTCAGATATTTACAAACTCATCATTCCCATTTACGAACAACGCAGAGACTTTGAGGTGCACTCACACACACACGTAGGGTTGGGCATCGTTTGAATTTTATCGATTCCGATTCTGCTTATCAATTCCGATTCTTAACGATTCCTAGTTTTGATTCCAATAACATAAAAAAGTCAATAAAAATTAAGTCAAACATTTTCATTCTGTAGTTTTACAAAGCTTTCTGTTGCAGCTGAATAACATGAGCAAAAATCAGCAGCCTACAGAACACTTAGACCTTAGAGGATCTTTTGCCTATGGTTTTTTAACAAAAAAATACCATAGTAAAAACAACTAGACTAATATAAAGTTCAAATTTTAAATAGTTAAAGACGTAAACAGTCAGTAATAAAATAGGAAAAAGCAAATAAATGAGCAATAGCATAAATAAATACAACGGAACAAATTGCAGGTGCAGAAATTTAAATCAAAAGTTTAAAAACACTGCATAGTTTTCATTTCATAAATAAAAAATAGATTCATCCTCATTTTATTACATTTATTAAGCACATTTATTAGGCTGCTGTCACTTAAACACCGAACACACAAAATCTAAAATACTGTTACACATGCGTTTTCTTTCTCATCTGTTTACTTTCACTTTCGACAAAAAAATCGAATGTGTTTATGTTGATATACTGGCATATTTTTGTGCATATTGGGTGGTAAATGTCAAAGAGAAGTTCCGGCCCGGAACAACCTTTTCTGCATTGGAAATGCACAGAACGGTTCGAGAACGGATACAGGTCGGGAACCCGCACTGCGACCGCTGTTCACTGTGCTCACACTTCAGATGCAAACAGTGTGCAAGTTCTCTCCCTTCCTGCGCTTAAATCGTTTCATTTTAAACTTCAAAATCACGTTAAAGTGAAACCGAAATGCACGTGTCTTATCGAATACCCGGTTCTTGGAAATTTGGAACCTAAAATGGAACCGGTTCTCGATATCCAGCCCTACACACACGTGTTTATGTGGAAATGCAACATTTACATTTACCCAGAAATGCAAAATATTTGGACAGTATGAATGTATCTTTTGTGCTTTTGTGTAGAAACTGGCCCACCTGTATGACACATTACATCGGGCTTACACGAAAGTGATGGAAGTGATGCATTCTGGGAAGAGGTTACTTGGGACCTTCTTCAGAGTGGCATTTTTCGGCCAGGTAAGATAATGCAAAGGTTTCTACTAGTCCAGCAAACACAAACTGTTTGATTGAGGATTGAGCTGCACTATAGCAACAACATAATTGCATTTTATTTTAAAGGGGTCGTATCATGAGGTATCAAATTTAGATTAAAAAAAAAAGTTTGGTGTATTATGAAAACATACTGTGACTTTTATTATAGACCAAAAACAATGACCTTTGTATGAAAGACCATTTCTGACACTGAATAAAAAATTCTCTATTATTTAAATCTCACAATTATTTTTTTCTCACAATTCTGACTTTTTTCTCAGAATTGTGACATAAACTCACAATTGCGAGTTATAAAATCAGAACTGTGAGATGTAAACTCGCAATTCTGAGATCTTGTCTTTTTTCCCCTCAAAATTGGACTTTATAACTCGCAACTGCGAGTCACACAAATCTGATTATATATCTTTGCAAATTATAACAGTTGTGAGTTTATATCTCACAGTGATAAGAAAAAGTCAGAACTGCAAGATACAAACTCACATTTGCGAGGAAAAAGTCTGAATTGCAAGTTTTTATCTTGCATTTCCGACTTTATTCTCTCAATTGTGAGTTTATATCAGTCAATTCTGAGAAAAATATAAACTCTCAATTGCGAGTTATAAAGTCAGAATTGTGAGTTTATATCACGTAATTCTAACTTTAGAACTTTGCAAGTTATAACAGTTGCGAGTTTATATCTCACAATTATGAGAAAAAGTCAGAATTGCGAGATATAAACTCACAGTTACAAGAAAAAAGTCAGAATTTTTTTTGCAATTTGGATTTGTCTTGCAGTTGTGAGTTCTGAGAAATATAAACTATAAAAATATAAAAAGTTATAGTCAGAATTGCGAGATATAAAGTCTGTTCTGATTATATCAATTCAGTTTATATCATGTAATTCTGACTTTATAACAATGCAAGTGCAATTCTGACTATGTCTCGAAATTGTGAATTTATATAACGCAATTCTAAGAAAAATATAAACTCATAATATAGTTACATAAAATTAATAAACTGTGATTCTGACTTTATTTCTCACAACTGTGAGTTTATATCACGCATTTCTGAGAAAAAAAGTCAGAACTGCAAGATAAAAAGTCACAACAACATTTTTTTTCAGTGTTTTTATTCGGTGGTGGAAACGGGATTCCGTAACTATGGGACCATCTTTTAAATTTAACTGCAAAAATATCTTACTTTGCAAGATTCAAATTCAAAATCCCCCCCAAAATTATATAAGAGTCCACAGAATGCTTACTCATTTATCAAAAATTTGCTTAACAACAATCCTCTAAGTGAAGGTGGAAATGGTTACCTAAAACTAAATTTTGATTGTTTTAGGCAGAAAATAAACTTCACACACGTTAAAATTAAATTAAATAACAAAAAATGTATAGTGTGACCTCTTTAAAGATGGAAAGGGGAAATAGGCATTCCTGTATGCATGATAATATGCCCTGCATGATAACCTTGTTTAAAGCATGTGTGAGGCATTGTGGGTCTCAGTTAATCAATCTTTTCTGCTCTCTTTTCTTTCCCAAGGCTGCGGTAAGTGTTGTGAACTGTGTGTGTGTTTTCTTACTCATTCTCAGGTCAGTTTTGCTTTGACCATAGTCTCACTAAACTACTGCTTGTTTGTCTGCTTGCGTAATACCTTTGGAATAGGAAGAGCCTTTTTCCGTGTGCCGCTAGCGTCCTTCATCAATCTTTAAACGCATAACACATCCTCTCATCTCTACATCCTGTCATTTCTTCATCCCGGTTGAGCTAGACAGCACTCTGACTCTTTGTTTACTATGGAAGCCATTTTTAAATGGGTTTGGACCATAAAAATGAGCTAGGTAACACTTAGACAGCTCTTTCGCTATACGCTGTGCCCATTAACCTCACAGAAGCCATGCGATTTTATGGCTTGAGCTGTTTCAACGAAAACACAGTGAAAGCTTTGTGTGCTGCGTAAGCGCTTATGTCTCAAAGGTGTCTATCATGGACTACAGAAAATAAAAGATAGCACTGATAATATAAAGATAATATGAAATCTGTGAAATGCAGGAAGCAAGATATTGATATTCTGAGCTCTGCCATGGAGAGGTTATCAGGTGTGCTTTAAACTCCCTGAATATGTTGGAGTTTTTTAAGAAAGTTAAATGTCAAAGTTTGTGTCCATCAGTCATAACTTTTCATTTCCACCTGTGTGATGTAGAGGTTTGTTGATTATGGGATTGAAACCAGATTTTGTTGGTTCCAGCAGTGTATGCATACTGTATGGCACACACAAATTATGACTGGAGTGTTGTGTGTGTTTCAGGGTTTCTTTGAAGATGAGGATGGAAAGGAATATATCTATAAAGAACCAAAATTCACTCCTCTGTCAGAGATTTCCCAGCGTCTCCTCAAACTTTACTCAGACAAGTTTGGCCAAGAAAATGTCAAAATGATCCAGGACTCCGGCAGGGTGAGAACATGCGCACACATATTTTATCTGTGAATAGGTTAAAGCTCATACAATCTGAACATGCATACACAGATTACACTAGATGTTTAATGAAAATGAGATGTTTATATAACATAAAGTGATAGTTCAATATATCTGTCATCATTTACTCACCTTTATGTTGTTGCAAAACTGTACTAATTTTTTTCCTTTGTGTAACATAAAAGAAGGTGTTTTGAAAAATCTTGCACAAGTGAAATCACTGGGCTCCAATGCCGTTCTCTTTGCCATTTTAATGTTTGGAACCACACAAGGGAATGATTTTTCATTTTTGGGTGGAGTGACATTGTTTAAAAAATGAAGTGAATTGTTTGGGTGTTTTCAAACCCTGCAGAAAAGATCTTAAAAAGTATAAATAAATATATTTGACAATCTGTGGCCTTTAAATATGTGAAAACCCCTGCATCTAATGTGCATTTCTATGTGAAAACACTTATGTCATAGAGAGCAAAGTGCTTGTTGACAGTACCACCATGTGATGTGTTTTGATAAACGCACACAAACACTTATCAGACAAAAAAAAACATGCATGAAATACACACAGACTTAAACATATGGTACATGAATAAAACAATGTAATTAAGGAACAAACTCATTATGACATTACAAGACAATAGTGCACTAGTTTAATTTCAGTGTAAGTAAAACTGGCAAACAATCAAATTATGTAAGCATATTAAGTATTTAAGCTCTTTTACATTACCTGCTATGCTTGTTGGAGTATAATTTATATATACAGTTGAGGCAAAAATTTACATACACCTTGCAGAATCTGTAAAATGTTAATTATTTTATCAAAATAAGTGGGATTATACAAAATGCATGTTATTTTTTATTAAGTACTGACTTGAATAAGATATTTCACATGAAAAAGGCATTTACATATAATTCACAAGAGAAAATAATAGTTGAACTTATAAAAATGACCCCATTTAAAAGTTTACATGCGCTTGATTCTTAATACTGTGTTGTTACCTGAATGATCCACAGCTGTTTTTTTTTTCTTTTTTTTTTCTTTTTTTTTAGTGGTAGCTGTCCATGAGTCCTTTGTTTGTCCTGAACAGTTAAACTGCCCACTGTTCTTCAGAAAAATCCCACAGATTCTTTGTTTTTTTTTTTTGGCAAAATAAGAAAAATGTGCACATCTTCATTCTGTTCAAAAGTTTTCACCCCCCAATGCATTGTTTTACCTTCTGAAGCATAAGTGAGTGTTACCTTCTGTAATAGTTGTATATGAGTCCCTCAGTTGTCCTTAGTGTGAAAAGATAGATCTTAAAATCATACAGTCATTGTTCAAAAGGGTTCAAATTCACAAAATTGCTGAAAAACCAAAGAATTTGTGGGACCTGAAAGAATTTTTTGAAGAACAGTGGCCATTTTAACTGTTCAGGACAAACAAAGGACTCATGAACAACAGGGTTGCCAGGTTTTCACAACAAAACCCTCCCAATTGCTACTCAGAACTAGCCCAATCGTAACCAAATTCGTATTTCAGGCACTAAATATGACATTACTGGGGCCGCTTAAACCTGCGGACATCAAAGACACCCCGTGGCAAAAGTGCTAAAGTAGCCCAATTCCGCGGAAAAACCGCAGACTTGGCAACACTGATGAACAGCCATCACTAAAAAACAAAACAAAACAAAACAAAACAAAAAACACAGCTGTGGATCATTCAGGTAACAACACAGTATTAAGAATCAAGCGTGTGTAAACTTTTCAACGGGGTCATTTTTGTAATTTCAACTATTATTTACTTTTGTGGACTATAAACGTCTTTTATCTGAAATATCTTTTTCAGGTCAGTACTGCATAAGAAATAACATGCATTTTGTATAATCCATCTTATTTCAGTACAATTATCATTTTGCAGATTCTGCAAGGTGTATGTAAACTTTTGGTGGTGTTCTGAAGGCAAAGTCCTGGTGAGGAGGCAAAGAAAAAAGTTTTTTTCTGTTCAAATCAACTGTAAATTCATGTCCCAGTCACATTTTCGTGGTTAAATAAACATTGCTTACACTATTACAGCAAAAAAAACAGTTCAATTTTATATTTAGATTTAAATTAACAGTGTAATTAATACTGTATTTATTAAAGCCAAAATGAATCTCATCAAGTTAGTGTTTCTAAGCATTTCAAAATAATAACTCAGGGCAGTAACAATTAAAAAAATAAAAAATATATATATATATATATATATATATATATACAGCAAAAAAAACAGTTCAATTTTATATTTAGATTTAAATTAACAGTGTAATTAATACTGTATTTATTAAAGCCAAAATGAATCTCATCAAGTTAGTGTTTCTAAGCATTTCAAAATAATAACTCAGGGCAGTAACAATTAAAAAAATAAAAAATATATATATATATATTTAAAATTTATTTAAAAAAAAGAGTAATTTATACACTTTCAAGTAGTATATTTTGTAATATTGATGTTGTTTTATTTTTCTACTACAGTTTTTTTTATCAAATATTTTGAAGAGACACTAACTCCCATACCTCCTCGGAGGAAAGGCCCCTGGTTATATAGTATATAGTGTAATAAAAAAGCTGTATCATGATTATTTTCTTACTTCAAGAATCAGTTTCACAGCAGCACAAACATACACATTTACAAGAAGCACATTACACCATAGATGAGGTCAGTCAGAGCACCTGATATGCAGCGTTTCCAGTTAAACCTTAACCCCAATGCACTTCCAGACAAGAATTGCATTTATTCATGTTTTATCAGTGTTTTACTGTGCTCTTCCGACCCTAATATATCACATCTCATCTGTCACAGGTAAACCCTAAAGATCTAGAGGCAAAATTTGCCTACATCCAAGTGACGCATGTGACGCCGTATCTAGAGGAAAAGGAGCTGGAAGAGAGGAAAACTGACTTTGAGAGGAGCCACAACATTCGCCGTTTTGTGTTTGAGACGCCGTTCACAGAGTCAGGAAAGAGGCACGGCGGGGTCGAGGAACAGTGTAAACGAAGGACGGTGCTCACTAGTGAGTGATCACTATCACTGACCCCAGAACAGTTACTGTTGTGCATACAAAGAAAACATGTAGCTTTTTTTTACTGCAAAACTTCTGTTAACAATAAAACCCTAATTTTTCTGCCATCTGGCCAAACTGTTCATCAGGGTCCGGTTCCATAATTTTTGATCAGTTTAATGCAGAAATTTCTTTTACAAAAAAAGAACTTTTTACCTCAAACTTTTGAATGGTAGTGTACATTTTGTTCCCTCAGCTGTAACAAGGGCTGGGCAATTTTTCACATTTTATTGATAATTCAAATTTTAATTTTGTAGAAGGTGGGAGTGAACTTATTTTAAATTGAGCGCCGTGTTTTTAGAATCCCGTTTCATGCATGAGATGCTGCAAGAGACTTGACTGCAATCAAACGCATCCATGTTTACATAGAAAAAAACGATGAAAAAAGCAGCGCAATCGAATAATAATCTCTTCAAAGTGATTTATTTAACATTTACATCATGTTGACAACTTCATGTGTGGTGCACTTGAAATAGAATTCTCTTTAACTAGAAGGTTAATAAATAAAAAATTACTTGAATCATGTTACTTTTTTTTAAGTTGACTAGTTAAAAACCGTAAAAAAAAAAAAATCGAGAATTGGTCAAATGTTCTAAAAAAATCGAGATTTTTAATTTTTTGCCATATCCCCAGCCCGAACTGTAACCTTTGTTAAATCAGTTTATTGTATTTAGCACATATAGAGCAAGAAAAAGATTTAATGAAAATATCCACGTCATTGGCCTAAATACAGTGTAATATACAGTGCTGCTTGAAAGTTTATGAAGCCTTTAGAATTTTCAATATTTATGCATAAATATAACACAAAACATCATCAGATTTTCACCTTTAAGTCCTTTAAGTTGACAAAGAGAATCCAATCAAACAAACATAACAAAAATATATACGTTGTCATTTAGTTATTGAGAAAAATTATTCAGTGTTAAATATTTGTGAAAGTATGTGAATCTTTGCTTTCAGTATCTGTTGTGACCCCTTTTTGAAGCAATAACTGCAGGTAACATTTTTTGTAACTGCTGATCAGTCCCGCACAACAACTTGTAGGAATTTTAGCCCATTCTTTAGTACAGAAACACTTGAACCCTGTGATGTTGGTGGGTTTCCTCCTAAGAACTGCTTGCTTCAGGTCCTTCCACAACATTTTAATTGGACATTTTAAAAGGTCCGGACTTCTACTCAGCCGTTCCAAAACTTTACCTTTGTTCTTGTTTAACCATTTTTTGGTAGACTGCCTTGTGCGCTTGGGGTCATTGTCTTGCTGCATGGCCCACTTTTTCTTTAGATGTTAGTTCATGGACAGATGAACTTTTAGTTCATGGACAGATGACATTTTCTTTTAGAATTTGCTGGTGTAATTCAGAATTTATTGTTCCATCAATGATGGCAAGTCGTCCTGGCCCAGATGCAGCAAAACAGGCCCAAACCATGATACTACCACCACCAGATGGGTTAAGGTTCTTCTTATGTTGGAATGCAGTGTTTTTCCTTCTCCAAACATAACACTTTTTACTTTAACCAAAAATTATATTTTGGTCTTATCCGTCCACAAAACATTTCTCCAATAGCCTTCTGACTTGTTTTTTGGAGAGTTTGTTTTTTGTTTTTTGGCTTTCTCTTTGCAACCCTGCCATGCACACCATGGATGTTCATTGTTCTCCTGATGATGGACTCATGAACTTCAACATTAACCAATGTGAGAAAGGCCTTTAGTTGCTTCGAAGTTATCCTGGGGTTCTTTGCAACCTCGGAAACTATGATACATCTTGCTTTGGAGTGATCTTTGTTGGTCGACCTCTTCTGGGGAGGGTATCTGTGGTTTAGAATTTCCTCCAGTTGTAAACAATCTGACTGCGGATTTGTCCAAACTCTTTAGAGATGGTTTTGTAACCTTTTCCAGCAACACCAACTCTTTTTCTGAGGTCCTCAGAGATCTCCTTTGTTTGTGCCATGATTCACTTTCACAAACATGATCAGACTTTAATAGATCCCTGTTCTTCAAATAAAACAGGGCATAAACTGACACCTAATCGTCATCCTGTTGACTGAAAACACGTCTGAACAGAAAGACTCTAACTTCACCTTGAAATTAACTGCTAATCCTAGAGATTCACATATTTTTGCAACTCACAAATATTTAACCTTGGATAATTTTTCATAATAAATAAATGACAAAGTATATATTTTCATCTCCTTTGTTTAATTGGGTTCTCTATGTCAATTTTCAACCCGTGTGAAAATCTGATGAACTTTTTGGTCATATTTATGCAGAAATATAGAAAATTCTAAAGGGTTCACAAACTTTCAAGCAGCACTATTTTTATTCACCGAGCTATCTTTAAAGATTACATTAGTCTGTACGTCCTGTATTAAAGGAGAAGTCCACTTCCAAAACAATGATTCTTCCAGCCAAGGAAGAAGGGTCTTATCTAGTGAAATGATCGGTTATTTTCATTAAAAAAATACAATTTAAATACTTTTTAATCTCAAACGCTCGTCTTGCCTTTCTCTCCATGAACTCTGTGTATTCTGACTCAAGACAGTGAGGGTATGTCGAAAAACTCCTATCGTATTTTCTCCCTCAACTTCAAAAATCATTTCAAAATCATCCTACATCGCTGCAGAAGTTCCGACCCAGTCTTTGCAACATGAACATGCAAAGAAGATCAAACACCTAAAAGGTAAAACAGCGATATAGGGCGAGTTTTTCAACATACTCTAACTGTCACGAACCGGAACAAAAACAATCCAAGCAGAGTAAGACAAGACGAGCGTTTGGCATTAAAATTCATTTTTTAAATGAAAATAACAGATCGTTTCACTAGATTAGACCCTTCTTCCTCTACTGGGATCGTTTGAAGCCGCATTTAAACTACGTTTTGGAGGTTCAAAATTGGGGCACCATATCAGTCCATTATATGAAGAAAAATGCTGAAATGTGAAAGAAAAAAATGTGAAATGCTGAAAGAAAGAAAGACATGAACATCTTAGATGACAAGGGGGTGAGTAAATTTGTAAATTGTTCTGGAAGTGAACTTCTCCTTTAACACTGTACACCTTGATCTTGAGCTCTAGGCTGCAGTTGTGCTGCACAATTAATCTAAAGTTAAGTGTAATTAAGTGTTATAAAAGCAACTAGAAAATTTTTAACTAAAAGTTGATCTATGAACTTTATCTTCTGATAAATTTTCAGATCATATCTGGGCATTGAGGCAGCATGACCTTCTTAGAGAGTGTGTTCTAAATAAATTACTTTTCACAGTTCCATCTGCATGGAACATAAATTTTGATTACTGCACAAACATGAGTAGATTTCAGCTGGGACCTTAATGTGTTTGTTCTTCTAGCCACTCCTTCTCTGAAAGTTGAATGTTTATGTACTCTTTTTGTTTTCTCCAATCTGTTTCAGCTACACACTGTTTCCCGTATGTAAAGAAGCGCATAGCAGTGATGTATCAGCACCACACAGACCTGAGTCCTATCGAGGTGGCTATAGATGAGATGAGCGGGAAGGTGGCTGAACTCAGAGCCCTCTGTGCAACCAGTGAGGTCGACATGATCCGCCTGCAACTTAAGCTGCAGGGAAGCATTAGTGTACAGGTACGTGTGTGTGTGTGTGTGTGTGTTCGATACATAGGAACACACATCTTTGGCCTGTTCCAAAAGCAACATCTCATTTGATCCCAGAATGCATTGCAGTGAATTTAACGAAACATTACATTGAAAACGTCATAAGAAATTTGTGAGAAATGTCAATTAGAAAGTTATTTTATTCAGTACTAAAAATTATTAGTAGCAAAGTTTATTTTGATTAAAATGCACCATTTAAATTAATATTTTACCCATTATTACCCAATGTTTTTTACTGTCTTCAGTAGAGCTGCCCACAGGTAATTAAACTTGATTGAACTTTGTGCAGTCATTGCATACAGTTAAATCATTACCAATCATAACTGAGCTGAATAGCCATCATTGTCTTGCTACAGCTGACTTAGAGTGACTTAGCATTTGAATTTGTTTCTCATTTGATGAAGTTGGCATCATTAATCCTGTTACTTTGCTGTCAATACTGCAAAGTCACTTCAGGCAATTTCTATTGTATAAAGCTCCATATATTTTAGAATATAAATTCAATAGATAAGCAGCATGCTTTTATATAATATGTTAAAGGAGAAGTTCACTTCCAAAACAAAAATTGACATAATTTACTCATTCCCTTGTCATCCAAGATGTTCACGTCTTTCTTTCTTTAGTCGTAAAAGAAATTATGTTTTTTGAGGAAAATATTTCAGGATTTTTCTCCATATAATGGACTGATATGGTGACCCAATTTTGAACTTCCAAAATGCAGTTTAAATGCGGCTTCAAATGATCCAATTTGCGGTTGTAAACGATCCCAGCCGAGAAAGAAGGGTCTTGTCTAGCGTAACGGTTATTTTCATAAAAATAATACAATTTGTATACTTTTTAATGTCAAACGCTCATCTCGTCTTGCTCTGCCTGGACTCTGTTTTTTTTCCGGTTCATGACAGTTAGGGTGTGTTGAAAAACTCCCATCTCATGTTCTCCCTCAACTTCAAAATCGTCCTATATCGCTGTTTTACCTTTTATGTTAAGGGTGTTTGATCTTCTTTGCATGTTCACTTTGCAAAGACTGGGTCGGAACTTCTGCAGCGATGTAGGATGATTTTGAAATGATTTTTGAAGTTGAGGGAGAAAATATAATACCCTAACTGTCTTGAGTCAGAATACACAGAGTTCAGGGAGAGAAAGGCAAGACGAGCGTTTGAGATTAAAAAGTATTTAAATGGTACTTTTTTAATGAAAATAACGGATCATTTTGCTAGATAAGACCCTTCTTCTGCAGCTGGGATCGTTTACAACTGCATTTGGGATCGTTTGAAGCCGCATTTCATCTGCATTTTGGAAATTCAAACTCGGGGCACCATATCAGTCCATTATATGGAGAAAAATCCTAAAATGTTTTCCTCAAAAAACACTATTTCAGACATGAAAGAAAGACATGAACATCTTGGATGACAAGGGGGTGAGTACATTATCTGTACATTTTTGTTCTGGAAGTGGACTTCTCCTTTAAAGGCATCATCGGATGCTAAGTTCACTTTTTCATGTTGTTTGAACATTAATGTGTGTTGGCAGTGTATGTACAAATCTACCCTGTAATGATAAAAATCCATGTAGTGGTTTTTAATTAATCTGTAAAAATAATATCCCCTTTTTCAAATCGAGCCGTTCTCAGATGCCTGTCGGTGTGTCGTCACACCAACAGATGCCGCCCCCACAGTAGTTGATTGACATGAGCTCTTACCTCAGACCAGCTGTAACAGTCCAGTAACTTTCCCTTGTTTCGATGCCGAAGCAGGGATGTAAGTTAGACAAGAATATCTCCGATTGAGCGATTGAAGTGTTGTGTTGCTGGATGTAATAATGAACGTAGTGGTCATCATTTATCTTCAGGTCAATGCTGGGCCACTTGCATATGCCAGAGCTTTCCTTGATGACGCCTGCGCCAAAAAGTACCCAGATAACAAAGTCAAACAGCTTAAAGAGGTCTTCAGGTATATAAACACCATTTGAAATGCCTGCCAAAATCTTTACACAAGTGCCTGGATTTCTTATTCTGTGTGTGTATATGGTGTTTGTGTATGCAGGCAATTTGTTGAGGCATGTGGACAGGCTCTAGCTGTGAATGAAAGGCTGATCAAGGAGGACCAGCAGGAATATCATGATGAGATGAAAGCCAGTTACAAAGACCTGGCCAGAGAGCTTTCACACATCATGCATGAACAGGTAACCCTACACTGTTGCACATTGTAAATCTTGTTTCTCCTACGCCAGTAGAAATACACTAACAGCCAAAAGATTTGAATAACTGTGATTTTTGAAAGAAGTTTCACCAAGGCTGCTTTTACTGAATCAGAAATACGGTAAAAACAGTGGATTTGTTTGAATATTATTATAACTTTTTTTTTTTAACTTAAACATTTTCTAAAATGTGACTTATTCCTGTTTTGACAAAGCTAAATTTTCAGCAGCCATTACTGCAGTCACATGGTCTTTCAGTTTTAATATGCTGATTTGGTGCTTAATTATTGTTAATGGTTATTATTACCAATGTTAAAAAGAGTTTTTCTGGTTAATAATCAATATTTTTTGGATTTTTTTTTTTCTCAGGATTCTTTGATGAATAGCTAATTGAACAGCATTTATTTGCATTTTACAGTGTTTATTTTATTATATATATATATATATATATATATATATATATATATTAGAAATATCTCTTGTCAATTTTAATTAATCAGTTTAATGCATCCTTACTGAATTAATTTCTATTAATTTTTTTAAACTTTAAAATGATAGTGTCACAGTCTCCATAAAAATATTAAAGAGTAAAAAGAGTTTTCAACTGTTAAATAAATTGTTGAGTACGAAATCAGCATATTAGAATGATTTTAATTCAGTGCATTTCAATTCAAGTGCCATGTGATATTTACATTTTTTACCTGGTAAAAAAAAGTCACCATGGATATATTTTATTTTATTTTATTTTATTTTATTCTATTCAATTTTATTTATTATTACCTGCAACCTAACAGTAAATATATTATATAAAAACATGTTTCTTATCTATTGAACATCCTACTTTTGGTGAAAATCAAAAGATGAAAGAATTAAAATCAGCAAGGATACATTATTTTATTAAAAAGTGACAGTAAAGGCATTTATAATATTACAAAATTCTGTTTCAATTAAATGCTTTGCATTTAAACCTTCTATTAATCAAAGAATCCTGAGCTAAAATTGATCATGGCTTCAAAAAATAATTGCTAAATTATAAGAAATGATTCTTGACTAGTAAATCAGCATATTAGTTTAATTTCTGAATAATCATGTGGCAATGAAGACTAAAAATTCAGCTTTGCCATTAAAGAAGTAAATTACATTTTAAAATATACTCAAATAAAAAAAATATATTTTAAATTATAATATTACTGTTGTTAATGTATTTTTTATTAAATAAATGTAGCCTCGGAACATACAGAGACGTCTTTCATTTAAAAATCTTGAAAAGTATTTCAAAATATTCCGAATTTTTGGCCGACAGCGTATTTACATGACTAGGTTACTGTGAATGTCTGATTCATGTTTAATATTCATGACACTCGTTCTCTCTCTTTTTGTGCTGGCCTCTGTAGATCGGATGGTAATAATGCATTAAATTCATCATATTTTTAAAATAAGACAGTACAGTTCAAGTGTCAGTTTGATCTGTTCTTCTTCACCTTGCGTTCCTCCCTTCATCAGATCTCTGCAGTGGAGGGCGGAACCAAGAGCTCTCTTTCTGATTCGCTGCATATTTTCAATGCCATCAGTGGCACGCCCAGCGGCACCACCCTGCATGGCATGCCTAGCTCCGCCTCCTCCGTGTGACTCTCACCCCCAGAGAGACGGACAGACATACTGAAATGCACCAAAAGAACAAGTAAAGAATGCTAATTCATTTTTCCGACACTCCTGAATGAATCACCCTTCAATCAGCATCCAGGACACTGGGATAGAGCAGGTCTTTGGATTGTCCCATGTGATTCGCGTAATTGAAACCACGAGCTTTTGTTCTTCTCTCACTCACTGCAGTCCTCCGTTCACAGGTGTTTCCTGTATTGCTTTTATTTCTTTCGTAACCAGAACTTGAAAAATCTGCCTTTTTACTTTCACATTCCTCAATTTTCATGTTCCATTTTTCCATATACTCCCCCACTGCTGCTCTGTTCTGAGAGAGAGGCTGTGACATCACTTCCTGTGAGGCAGCAGCTAACCATCAAATGGTAGTGAAGTGAATATAACTGTTTTATTGTAGTAGGAACTTTGAGGTTTACTGTACAAAATACCCATGATCACCTGAGCCACTCAAGCTTTTTCCATGTCTATCATTTTTTTCTTTATCTTTTTTTAAAGCCAAGAAACAATTGCTGTTTCTTTGTAGCGGAGTGCAATAATTCTCTTTCTTTGTCCTGTTTTGGTTGAAGATCTCTTGCCAAAGTGAGAAGGCTAGATGTGAAATATCTAAATATATATGGACAAAAGAGATAAACACAAGGATTTTTATAACCATTTATGTTTGTTTAAATGTAAATTGTTTTATATCGGGGGTTAGATATGGGGGGTATTTTTATTTAAAAGAATCTGTTCTGGAAATATATTAATGTCCCTAAAATCTCTGAATAAAATGTATTATCTTACATTAGTTTTCATGTGTTTTTTTTATTCTTAGCAGTTGCTTCCCTTAAACATACTTTATCTCTATTACTCTGAACTTCATTATTTGCCAACCGAGATCCTTATAAAGGTCATTAAAACCTGATTTTGTCCTCTATACAATATTTATGGGCTTTTTTATGTATGCTTTATGGCCCATCATAGGGTGTTGTTCTTACCCCAGATTATGAGGTCTTTGGCACGATCGCAAAAACATACAGCCCATAATTTGTGCTGTCATATCTTATTGCTGCCATTTTTAAAGCAACATGTTAGTGCTGGGCAATATACCGATTCAAATGGGTAAGCCGGTTTGAATTACGCACATAAAAAGTGGGCATACTGGTACAAATGGCTAACGGCCATAAACAGCGTCGTGAATTGAAAGGAGATCCCTGTTAACTGCATACCCTAGTACAAAAGTAAGATTTAAAATGCATTTATTTTATACTAAATGTAGTTCAAGTCTATTACCATATTTACTAAGGTATAAGTCGAGATGTATTGATATAAAAATTGTAATTAAACTTTATTTGGAGTACTACTTGTGCACAATGCAAATTTCATAATATTAAGCCTAAAATATGTTTTAATGTCACTATTGATGAGTGTACCCACATAGCACATCCGCAAGGTGTCTATTAAAGATTGCATGATCTGGACAGATATCTGTAAGTTGTCAGTTTTACATACATTCTAACTCATAAACATCTTAAAGACATCTAATAAAAGTCTGTTTGACATCTAATAGGAAATGTATTGCAGATGAGCAAACACTAAAAAATACAGCAGATGCAGATGTAAATGCAGACGTACGTCTGCAAGATGTTTGTTAAAGATCACTTGATCTGGAAAGCATCTGCTGTGTACAAACATCTGACAGATGTCTGTAAGATGTCCGTTTTACATATATTCTAAATCAAAAACATCTTAAAAACATCTAATAGACATCTTCCAGATGTAAATGCAGACATCCAAAAGACATCTCTGTGATGTATGTGTGCTAGCAGAGATTTGTGTATCTTTAGCTGAACTTCAGCACTACTTCCACACAATTAAAGTGCATTTAGTGCAAAATTAGTTGTTCCAATTTAGCAGACTTTAAACATACTAGTTTAGTATAGTAAAAGTACAGTTGCAGGGTATTTTTATTAAGTACACAATATGTAAATGTATTTGTAGTATATCCTGATAGCACACATACATCACGTTTCCTATTAGATGCCAAATAGACATTTATCAGATGTCTTTAAAGGAGAAGTTCACTTCCAAAACAAAGATTCACATATAATGTATTCACCCCCTTGTCATCCAAGATGTTCATGTCTTTCTTTCTTCAGTCGTAATGAAATTATGTTTTTCTGAGTTAAATATTTCAGGATTTTTCTCCATATAATGGACTGATATAGTGTCCCGATTTTGAACTTCCAAAATGCAGTTTAAATGCAGCTTCAAACGATCCCAAATGCGGTTGTAAACCGCCGAGGAAGAAGGGTCTTATTAAGCAAAGCGGTCGGTTATTTTCATTTAAAAAAATACAATTTAAATACTTTTTAATCTCAAACGCTCGTCTTGTCTTGCTCTCCCTGAACTCTGTGTATTCTGCCTCAAGACAGTGAGGGTATGTTGAAAAACTCCAATCGTATTTTTCCCTCAACTTCAAAAATCATTTCAAAATCATCGTTGCATCCTACATCGCTGCAGACATTCTGACCCAGTCTTTGAAGTTGAGGGAGAACATGAGATGGGAGTTTTTAGACAACTGTCATGAACTGGAGAAAAAAAAACAGGTCAGGCAGAGTAAGACAAGATGAGCATTTGACATTAAAAAGTAGGATAAGACCCTTCTTCCTCGGCTGGGATCAATTACAACCGCATTTGGGATCATTTGAAGCTGCATTTAAACTGCATTTTGGAAGTTCAAAATCGGGGCACCATATCAGTCCATTATATGGAGACAAATGCTGAAATGTTTTCCTCAAAAACCATAATTTCTTTAAGACTGAAGAAAGACATGAACATCTTGGATGACAAGGGGGTGAGTACATTATATGTGAATCTTTGTTTTGGAAGTGAACTTTTTTAAGATGTTAATGTATTTTAGTATATTTATTTTTCACTAGGGTACACTTCTGACTAGAACTTTTAGAACTAATAATAACACAACGAATTCCTTAAAAGGGCAAATAAACCAACTGTAAAATGAAAGCTAGTAGATACACTGAACGCTGAAGAGAAAATACTGTACCGTACTTTGGGGGTTTATATAAATGTATCTCTGAGGTACAGTACTGAGGTACTGTGTTCAAAACAAATTAGATGTTTTTTTTCATCTTACCTCCATTTAATGCATATTAATGTACTGTTAATAAGTGTCCTGCTGCTTTGTTTACAGCAGTAACCAAATAAATGCTGTATGGCTGCTGTTCCATAAGCGCCACCCGCTGTCTCATTCAGAACGTCGGCTGTTTTTGTTTGATGCAGATATATTTTATGTGGCATAATTTCACAAAGCTAAATCACACCATTTTTTCTGCTTTACATTTTGAAATGATACTAATCTAATGTACATCAAAAACTGCTCATACGATCCACCTTATTTAACACAAATTAACAACACAAACCAATGTGTTCATAATCAAAGATAATACATTAAAATAATATGGTAAGACACACCGATTTGCAATATCAAGCAGCAAAACAAATTGTTTTGTACAGCAAAAAAATAGCTGGACGTGGATAAGGCCGGAAGCCAGACCCATAAAATTTACAAATGGCTCCGCCTACTCTTACAGAAAAATAAGTTGGATATGAAGTATGTTTGTTTGCATCGTGATTAAAATGCAGTGGTTCTGCAACTGTTTCATGCATTCTGATTCATAAAAAGGTCCAGTCAGGGGAAAACCATGATAACCATAAAACCGACAGAATCCTAAAAAAAAAAAAAAAACGTGATACAGATTTTTGGTCACACCGCCCAGCATACTCTATATATTATATAAGGTTTAGAAGAGCTATACAATATTGGCGCAGTATCAAATTCAATTTGGTTTTTAAAGTGCTTTCTGAATAAAACCTGCTGACTTGCTCTCAGTCTACACACACATTCGCTCATGCCGTTCTCCCTCTGTCCCACTCCACCATTGTCGCCATTGTATCGCAGCAGCATCTCTATGTGGATGAGTTCAGTTGTTTACTTCTCTCTCCCAATGAATTCCAGCTCTCCAAACGTCTGTCCAGGTTATATTCAACTTTTCACCTTAAGTAAGCCAATTTAACATTGTGTAACATCTGACGACGTGCTTTGTGAAAGTGTCCGACTTCACAGTCATAAATCCTATAATGTAAATATGAAATATGCACGCAGTTATCGCGTTTCCTCTGTGTTGTGGAGTTATATCTAGATAAGGTAATAAATGGCATTATAGGGTTATTTAGAACAGTCATATGATGTGTTGGCGATGTTTTAAAGTGCCAGCATTATCTAATCAACATTCTTTCAGATAGTAGAGTTAGTTAATATATTAAATAGGCCTGCATTTACCATCCAACTTCCTTCATATTTAAACATTTTATAAGATTTTATCTACCCAATAAGAATTCTAACACCAGAAAAGTATACTTAAATGACTTGAAATAGTTTTTTATATATATTTTATATAAAGATATTTATTATATATTTTATATATAATTTATATAAAGAAAACTTTTTTGCTTTATTTTGCCTGCTGTAAAAACAATAGAACCATCACAGAAAATTCTAATGGTTTCCACTACAAATACCATTACAAACACAAACCATCAACTTTTAACCATTAAAACCATTAAAAAATGGTTTTCTGTAGTTTGTTTTGGGACATATTCCATTAGGATTTATTGGTTTTAACAAGCCACCAATAGAATGTGACCAATTACCAGTAGAGACCAACAAGGTCCATTACAGTTCCCATTAAAACCAATACAAGTCCCATTATAATCAGTAAAACCATTACACATTTTGTGATGGTGACTATTGGTGTTTCAGCACAGTTTATTTGCTAATGCATATGAAAACAATGACATTTTGCACTGTTGTATATAGTTTATTTTTGTAATAATTAATTAGTTTATTCATTCACTTGCCTTATTACAAAGGCCAAACGCTTATATCATTTGATATAATTTTTTTAGGAATAAACTGATGAGACTGCCATAAATAACTAAACTGCTCCTCCCTCTCATATGCACACACAGAGTCACAAACACTGTCATAAACATCTACGTCAATCTCATTCTAACCTAGTGGTGGCCGAGGGTACATTTTATTGTGCAGAGTCTATAAAAACCTGTTACCTCTCTCTTTCAGATTACAGTTCTGTCTGTCCCGGGTAGTGTGTGCGTGAACGTATGAACGAGTGTGAGTGTGCATCTCTGTGCTAAAGGATATTGTTTACGAGAGGACTAGAAAGCAGCCACAGTCAAAGCAGTCATCATGACAGGTGAGTAAACCTGGATGTTGATGTGGTACAATGTAATAATAGTTACCCCTGTAAACTTTGGGTTTGTACATATGCTCTGAATGTGTGTGTTCTATGCTTAACCAGGGCAATGCACAGATTGTCCATAAATATGTTAGTGTGAATACATTTGAAATAGCACTGGAATTCAATCAATTCAAATTGAATTCATATTAGAGTTCTTTAATGACATTTTTGTTAATAAGCAATCATTTTTGCAGACAAAGAGGAAAAAACAGCAAAGAAGACCAAGAGTAGGGTGAGTTTTAATCCTATAATATGTACAATACATATATTCTAATGTCAACACATACTAATACTAAGTACTAAGTACGTTATTAGGAAATATTTTAATTGAGCTGTGATTTTTCATTGTAGCCAAGTGTCTTTGGATATCCTATCAGCATATTTTTCATTGTGGTGAATGAGTTCTGTGAACGATTCTCCTACTATGGCATGAAAGGTGAGATACATACACACACTCCACATATGGTTTCACACAGCTCAGTCTTTCTCTTTCTTTCTTTTTTAATACGTTTCACCCATTTCTTGCTCTTGTTTCCTGTCTTTGTGTTTTGCAGCGGTGCTCGTGCTGTACTTCAATTATTTCATCGGCTGGGACGAAGACTTTTCAACCACCATCTACCACACGTTTGTGGCTCTGTGCTACCTAACACCCATCCTGGGGGCCATCATTGCGGACTCATGGCTGGGCAAGTTCAAGTGAGTTGTAGGACTTGGAAAATATTTTGAACAACATACTACCATGCAAACCATACTAGGAATAGTCAGTGAGTTTCAAACGTTTTGATTCTAAGACCTCCTTTCCTACAGTATCAAAACAGCTACAATCCAAAAAAGGAACCACGGTTTCCACGTTAATTCTATGCGGCACAAATGATCATATTAGAATATCATGTGATCAGTGAAGACTGGAGGGAGTAATGGCTGCTGATAATTCAGCTTTGACATCACAGGAATAAATTACATTTAAAAATATATTCAAATAGAGAACATTTATTTTAAATTGTAATGATATTTAACATATTATTTACAGTATTTTTCATCAAATAAATTAGCATAAGCAACTTTCCTGTTGTTTGGAGCCTTTCCAACTCCAAACTTTTGAACAGTAGTGTGTATATTTTCAAATCCATTTTGAAGTAAATTAATAATAAGTGTGGTATTAAAAATTCAGTAATGTCCACTTTTTTTCCCTAAAAATGTACTTGGACCCCTAGCACCCCCTTGTGGCCTCCTGATGGTCACCAGACCCCAGTTTATAAACTTCTACTAAGTACAGTCAAAAGACTTAGTTCAACAGGATAAGACAGTGAATTTAATTTCTACTAGAATTCATGCGTGCATAAACATGACCTCCATTCTCCACTTTTTCGCAGGACTATTGTGTCTCTATCTATAGTATACGCCATCGGCCAGGTGATCTTGGCTGTCAGTGCCATCCACGACATCACAGATGACAATAGAGATGGTAAACCTGACAACATGACCTTACATGTGTGAGTTACCACTTGGGATATGCCTTATCATTATATTATTATATTATTGAAAACATAACCCAAATAACCTACCGAGTTAAAAGTAGCATGCTCCTTATTAGGTGCTGCATAAAACAAGCATTTTCACATTATTTGGTGTGAATTGAATTTCGTCTCTTTTATTTTAGCTCCCTGTCCATGTTGGGACTCCTCCTCATTGCCTTGGGAACTGGAGGTATTAAACCCTGCGTGGCAGCGTTTGGAGGAGATCAGTTTGAGGATCATCAGGCATGTGGTCCCTTACACACACACACACACACACACACACATATTTGACAGATAAACACACACCCTATTAAAGAGGATGAACTGATTTCAAGCACAGCAGCACGTTCTTCTGTGTGTAAATCAGCTGTTACCAGCTCAATGTTAAGTCTCTGATATTGAGTGCTGGAGATTAACAATAAGAGATACTTAAATGATTTGTAGGCTCCTATGCCCCTTCCACACTTGTCACAAGGATATAAAGTCTAAAGGCCAAAGGTCAAAGTTGGAAATGTGCTGTGACATATTTTAGACTGAATGTTACTTTATGAGGAGTGTTTATGTATTTATTAGGGTAATGTCAGCATTCCTCGTATTGTAATTGTTTTTTTTTCCACACACACAAAGAAGAAACTGCTGAAATATTAAGCAGCACGACTATTTTCAATACTGATAATAATAATAAATATTTCTTAAGCACCAAATCAACATATTAGACAGATTTCCAAAGGACCGTAAGACAGTAAAGACTGAGAATTCAACTAGCATCACAGGAATAGAATAAAATCAATTATTGTAATAATACTGTAATAAATAATAATGATTAAATAATTAAAAAGTAACATTTAAAAAATGACTGTGTTTGAATGGTTGTGTGTACAAATGATATTAATGATTATTTTATTTTATTTCAGGAAAAACAAAGAAGTACCTTTTTTTCCATCTTTTATCTGTCCATTAACGGTGGCAGTCTTCTTTCCACTCTCATCACACCCATCCTGAGATGTGTGTATTTTGTTACAACGCGAATAGCATCTTTTACATTTGTTGGTAAATACGTGATTGGTAAATATGCTAATGAATAATCTGTCTTGTCTTTGTATTGGTTATGTTCTTCAGCTCAAGAGTGTGGTATATACACAAAGCAAAGTTGTTACTCACTGGCTTTTGGCGTCCCTGCAGCTCTCATGGTGGTTGCCCTCAGTAAGTTACAGCAGTTTTTGTTCTACTTGTATTTATCTCGACATGAGCAATACCTTTTATGACCACTCGATGGCAGCCGTGATTGACTGAGGTAATTCTTCTCTTTGCAGTTGTGTTCGTCTCGGGCCACAAAATGTACCTCATGGAATCCCCCAAAGGCAACATCCTGGTGCTAGTCATGAAGTGCATTGGTGTAAGAACACCGACCACATTATGTTTTCTTTAAGAAATAGCGTTACGTGTTTGGAAATTACAATTCACTTTCCATTAAAAGACTTGTTTGATAAACTATCAAAATTTCGTATGCAAATATTAGAATGACGTCACCGCCAAACATCATGTCAATGAGAGATTTTAAAACTTAAAAGCCTAAAATATATAGAGTATGAAAACCAAAAAAATATATAGTTACAAGCTGAAACAGTATGTGCTGTAACTTCATTAACAAATATGAACTCCGGTCACACTTTAGGTCCAATTAGGTCCAAGGATTTTTGCCTCAATAAACTCTTAATTTACTGCTTAATAACAGTTAGTAAGATAGATGTTAAGTTTAGATATTAGGTAGGATTAGGGATGTAGTATATGTTCACGCAGAATATGCCTACACTTTATAAGTACTAATAAACAGCCAGTATCTTAATAGTAAGCATGCTACTAAGCAACTACTGTAGGTAATAGTGAGAATTGTTCCCTATACTAAAGTGTTACCTGAACTTCTTAACAGTTATTAATGGTTCTTATGTAATTGTTTTGGTAATATCAAGTCATGTGGAGAAGTCTAGTCTAATTGCATGATTGTTGTCTTTTCTCTTCTACAGTTTGCAGTTAAGAACCGTTTCAATCACCGCAGTAAGCAATACCCCAAGAGACAGCACTGGATGGACTGGGCGGAAGAGAAATATGATGTATGTTGCATAAACCATATTATTTAAATGTTTTAAATATGCACAGCATGCACCAGTTAACTCTTCAATGCAGAAAGATGTTCACACAGACATTTTGTCTTTTTACAGAAACTCCTGATTGCTCAGGTGAAGATGGTGTTGAAGGTTCTGTTCCTCTATATCCCTCTGCCAATGTTCTGGGCCTTATTTGATCAACAGGTCAGTGATGCTACAAATGCCGTAATCAAGTATGCATTCTTACACAAACACACATTTGAGAGTTTTGTTGTCTTTCCAGGGCTCCCGTTGGACTCTTCAAGCCACCACAATGGATGGTAACTTTGTAAGTAAAAACACATGCATTGCAACTATAAAATCCACATATATCAGTACAATTACATTGTCATATTTATATGGCTTATTCCTTCTTTCTTTCTGTCATCTTAGGGAGCGTTTATAATTCAGCCAGATCAAATGCAGGTGAGACTGATTTATGCGACATTTTGTTTTGTGTCTCTATACTTGCGTTTTACTATGATTAACAGGATATGAAATTATATTCTACATTGTAGTGTACATACAGTGCATTTGTACTCATTATTTGTATTGTGGTGCAGATTGTGAACCCCATACTGATTGTGACAATGGTGCCGGTCATGGACTCTGTAGTGTATCCACTTATCAAGAAGTGCCATATTAACTTCACGTAAGTGCTGGATAACTTTTATTGAGTTGTGGTTATGAGTCACGACGTGTTATTTGAATGTGCGATTTTGGTGATTTCCAGGCCCCTGCGAAGGATTACTGTTGGTATGCTGCTGGCCGCGTTAGCGTTTGTGGCTGCTGCTCTTTTGCAGATTCAAATTGACGTGAGTAATCGAGACCTTGCAGTCTAGCAGATACTTTGCAATGACGTCTAAGAAATGAAACCTGATGCTTCTTCTTTTAGATTGTTATTAGCACAGCATGCTTATTGGCTTGATTTATGCCCTTATCACAATGCATTTGATACTGTACATTCTCAGCAAATAAAAAAAATTGCACTTTTCTGACATGCCTGTCTTGTAATCCAACAGCGAACAATGCCCAACTTCCCATCAAAATCTCAAACCCAGTTGAAGTTCCTGAACTTAGAGAGCACATCAGTACCTGTTGTAGTGGCAGGGCAAGAACCATTTGCTGTTTCTGGTTTTAATGTAAGTTCGCACAATGGCTTCATTCAAAACTGAGCAGTATTTGAAAGAGTTGGAAACCAGAATTAAAAGAACATAACAAACGGGTGATTGGGTGTCTCTTAAATTATGGACATTTTTAAAATATATGCTATAATTTGAAATCTTGCCCTGTTGGTGTTTAAGTATATTTACTTTTGAAAAATCTTAATTTGGGGCAGAATTGTTTGTTTTGATGGACAGTACAAATTTTTAATTTGGTCAGTTCAACAGTAATTTTAAAATAAAAATTATATAAATAAATTTCATTAAATAAATATTTAAATGGTTTATATTGAATTAATATATATTTTTAAAGACAATTCATGAAAATCTACCTTTGCCATCACAGAAATAACTCACTTTAATAAATCATTTTAAAATATTTAAATATAAAACAGTTATTTTAAGATACAGTACTATTTGACATTGTTATGGTTGTATTGTATTTTTGATCAAATAAATACAGTCTTGGTTAGCAAACGAGACTTCTTTCAAAAATCTGACTGAACCTAAATTTTGTAACAGTAGTACATGTTAAAAACTTGAAATCTGTCAATCCCTGGGTCATAAAAATGCTGACAAATTTGACAAAAAAAAATATGCACATGTGCTTAAAACTATAGAAGTGTTTGTAAACTGTACATAGTTATCGTACAGATTCTTTTATGTTGTTGTGCTTCCGCAGTCCTCGGATGAATATATGACCCTTGACACTGAGACAGTTGCAATCTCTGCTGGAGGAAAAAATACTACAGCTACTTTCAAGAAGACAATGAGACACACCGTTTTAATAAATGCTGATGGAGTGCAAAAGACTGTAAGTACTACATTAATTTTTTTTACATTTTGATATTTAATTAAATAGCTTTAAATTCCCCCGTAGTCAAAACTTTTATCTTTTAAAACTCATCTTTGATCATCAAAATTATAAAATAATTTTGTCATGCCTTAAAATATTACTATACGTCGATCTATGAATACGCAAATTAGCCCCGCCTCCACCCAGCCGCACCAGCCAGAGCCTCCAGGTCTGGTCCACTGACTGAACTGTAGTAAAGGCGATATAATGGCGATAAACGGATAATGACTGGATAAAACTTTGTTTTTACTAGCGGACAACTACAGTGGATACTGTAACATTGGTTAAAGTTACTTACTTAATAATGTTATGTTCTCAAAATGTCTTGAAGGCTCGAATGCAGTCTAGTTTGTGATTCTAATTCCCAAGTGCTCAATAATGACTGTCAGCTTCGAGCAGCCCTCCCCTCCCCGCACAGCATCCCTGTGCTTGGCAGTTACGATATGAGTCTCCAAGTCTCCACAGCCTTTATTGGCAACAGACACATAGGTGCCGGCTTTGCAGATGGTGCACAATGCTTCCCATTTATCACGACCACGACTGAACATCGGGTATTTTTTTTTGCAATTCGTCTGTGAAACTACATTTGCGTTTCGGCATGTTAGTGACACACAGCTCTTGCAGCGCAGCTCCTCGTTTGTTTTGTTTACAATTGGGTCTTTCACGTCATCAGACAGGTACCTCAGAATAATGCCGGTGGGCAGTGGCTGCATTTAAAGTGTTGAATTAATGACGGTCAGTGAAATGAGGTAAAAAACCCGGACATTTTATGATATTTTATAAAATCCCCCCGGACATAATTTTATAGCCAAAAAGGAGGACATGTCCGGGTAAAAGAGGACGTATGGTCACCCTAAGTTAACGGTTAGCGGTTTAATTTTTGGTTTTGTGCTGGTAATCTTATTGGTATATTTTAAATGCTAATAATAGGAAACTATCCATTGACTTGATTGGTTATTGATGTTTGTGACGTAGCAAAAAAACTACAGTTACTAATAAGAAAATACTCAGCAATGGTGTTGATCAATGGATTGGCACATGGTTTGTCTAAAACCATATTAAAACACCACATAGACACATAAACAACATAACTTGAATTTCACTACAGGGGACTTTAGTAAATGTGTACTTTTTGTAACATTAGAGGAAATGAGGATACAGTAATTATAACTCTAACATTAAGTGTGTTCTGATTAATCGTTTTTGTTTACAGCTCGAAGACATAACTAAGAAACCGAAAGAAGGCTTGAATGCTATCAGGTTAGTGCATTTCTAAATTATTTTTTGAATATCTTTTTCAAATTGTATTGGAAGAGATGTTTTAAAAATGAAATGCCTATTCAAATTCATTAACAGCAAACATATGTTTGTAGGTTTGTGAACGGCTTTGGATCTGAGCTGAACTTCACAATGAAGTCTAAAAATCTGGGTCCCTTCGCTTACTTAGAAGCATCAGACTACTTCAATGCGTCTCACGGCAAGTATGTGTTGTGTTTTATGTATTGTGTTATGTATTACAGTTATACATATACATGATAGCTGTCGTATAGTTGATGAAAATACAGTGCAAACCCATTGCTAGGCTGTCTTTCTTTACTGATTTGATATGCCCCTTGCCAGAGCCAACTTTACTATTTTGGATGGCATAGGACAGACATGCCACTACATCCTGGAGGTGGGCTTCGGAAGCTCCTACACAGTCCTTATCCCAAGCACCTTTAGTTTTGGAGAATCTGTAAGTCTTGTTTTTACGGTCACAGATTATAGTATGAACCTAATTAGGAGTAGTTAGAACTAGAAATAGTTCATCCTGTATCCTATATGCTCATCATTGCCCCCATGTTTTTGCAAACCTGTATGGATTTTATTCCTCAGAAGAATTCAAAAGAAAATATTTTGAATTTTTTCAACTATTTTTAGCAACAGAATGAAAGTCAGTGGGGCCCAGAGCACTACTGGAGAAAAAGTTTTATTGTGTAGACAAAAAATAATAATTTCTGACCCCTGCATACATGACAGCAAACCAACTGACACATTCAAGGCCCAGAAAAGTAGTAAGGACATTGTTACAATATTCCATGTGAC
This sequence comes from Labeo catla, assembly GCA_012976165.1. Lineage (NCBI taxonomy): Eukaryota > Metazoa > Chordata > Actinopteri > Cypriniformes > Cyprinidae > Labeo > Labeo catla. The sequence goes on along the minus strand of VONZ01001321.1, from coordinate 110,349 downwards.
ATAAGTGGTTCAACTGTAATTTTATGAAGCTACGAGATACATTTTGTGCGTAAAGATAACAAAAATGACTTTAAGAAATTTCCTCTTCCCTGTCACCACAGTACCACACATGCAAGAATTCTGTTTTCTTTGCACACAAATAGTATTCTCGTAGCTTCATAAAATGACAGTTGAACCACTAAACAATGTCTTTACTAAGTTCCTGGCCCTTAAACATGGTAAATACATTGCTGTCTATGCAGAGTCAGAATGCTCTCAGATTTCATCCAAAACATCTTAATTTGTGTTCTGAAGATGAACGAAGGTCTTACAGGTTTGGAATGACGTGAGGATGAGAAATTAATAACAAAATTTTCATTTTTGGGTGAACTGTCCCTTTAATGTAGCAACTCTTCTAGTGTATTCCAATAAAAAATTGGAAAACAAGTAAACCACTGTCTGTGTACAAATAGTGATTGGAGAAACAAACCTTTTCAAAGCTTTGAATCAACTGAACCAACTGCTTCGAAAAATCATTCACTATTTCAAAACACTCGAAACGCCACGCGCTAGTGACGCCTGCTGGTGAAAAGTGTGTAAATGCTACAAAAACTCACTTTTTAACATGCATAAAAACAGCTTTTAAAAACCTATTGCAAATGTTTTATTTAAAATATAAATTAAATGCAGTAAAAATAATAAAATACCATTAAATGTAAAGTGTCTGTGTAAAATGTTGGTTTTAAAATATTTTATATTAATTTGCAGGGCTTGTTTTGTTTGTTTTATCGAGATCTCATATATACTGTAGAGGCCAGTAAGAGACTTTTAACTAATTCTCATCCTTTTAATTACACAAATGTGACCCTGGACCACAAAACCCTTCATAAGGGTCAGTTTTTCAAAATTGAGATTTATACATCATCTGAAAGCTGAATAAATAAGCGTTCTATTGATGTATGGTTTGTTAGGACAATATTTACCCAAAATACAACTATTTGAAAATCTGAGGGTGCAAAAATATTCCAAAATCCCCTTTAAAGTTGTCCAAATTAAGTTCTTAGCAATGTATATTACTAATCAAAAATTAAGTTTTGATATATTCACGGTAGGAAATTTACAAAATATCTTAATAGAACGTAATCTTTACTTAATATCCAAATGATTTTTGGCATAAAGGAAAAATCAATCATTTTGACCCATACAATGTATTTTTGGCTATTACTACAAATATATCCGTGCTACTTAAGACTGGTTTTGTGGTCCAGGGTCACAAATGTCTCGTTAAAATGTCTACAAATTGATGAAACTGATCTGTGATCAGGTAAAAAAAAACAAAAAAAACAAAACATAGACGCTGTTCTAAACTCAATGCTTTCCATTGACTTTGAATTGAGGGAAGCTGCCTCCGCAAATTTGAAACAAATGATTCACGAAAGTTTTGAAGCCTCACGAAGAAGTGCTTCGAAAGCGCCCATCACTATGTACTAGACATAGCAGCTAGTTAGCAAATCTAGTGATAATTTGCTGTCCATCTCAAAAGTGGAAATCACAAATAATTCTGTCTGAATGTGTGTGCAGTGTACCGAGAACATTACAGCAATACAGGATATTGGACCAAACACCATCCACATGGCCTGGCAGGTCATTCAGTACTTTTTGTTGACCTGCGGAGAAGTGGCCTTCTCTGTCACCGGCCTGGACTTCTCCTATTCACAGGTATGGAGTGCTCTCTGGAGCTCAACATTTACAGTTAAAATCAAAATTATTCAACTCCCTTGACCTGTAAGACACGTTGCTGCAGAGAACAAAATTTTATACAAACAATTCAACAAAGGCATCAGTACACAATTACTACACATTTGAGTAATTCTGAGAATTAATTCTAATGAAAAAATTCGAATTGGCTCTAAACATTCATGTTCAAAATTATTTAACCCCCAAAAGTAAAATTTGGTGCAGAATCTTTTATTCTTTAAAGCCACCAATAAATGTTGTTTGGAAGTGCTTAAAAGCTTCTGTCTCTTCTCTACTGCAATCTTGGGCCATTCCTCACCTGAAAAGCTTTAAGATCACTGATAATCTTTGGTTTTCACTTTGCCACTGCTTTCTTCAAATTAATCCAAGTCTTGCAAGCCTTTGGCTGTACATTGCAGGTTTTTCTCAGTTGCTCCGATCAAACATTTTATGATATTGTGCTTTTTTTGTTTAACACCCTTAAAGTTTTTTCTGGTACAACACACTTTAAACTAAGGAACAAGGCTGCCAGCTGTTCCTCTAGGAACTTTTAATGTCTTGGACATCTTAAATGTAGCTATAGACGTCCTAAAATAATAAAAATAATTTCTTCTCTATAGCTTTTGTGACAGCTCTGTTGACTTTGCCATATTTGCTGGTTAAGTTTAGCACATGCATGGTCTAAATATATGTATGTGTAAAAGCCCAAGCTAATTCAGTTTTTAAATGATTGTGTTTTAAGACAATTTTGTTCTCTACCGTAGAAATAAGTGACTTAAAACAGCAATGTTGAATAGGGTTGGAATAATTATGACATAGCTGTGTTTTTAAAAAATCCTATAACTCAAAAACATTACATTATATAGTGACATTATCACTTTTAATATATCAGTAAACTGTTGTAGATGCAATTTTTATAAAGTCCTGGATCTTCAGAAAAGCCTGTATTTGTAAAGTACTTAAGTCTCTCGGGGGTTGAATAATTTTGATTGCAACTGTAGAAAGTTTTGTTTTGTACAGTCTCATTATTTGGCTGTGTTACCTTTTAGGCACCAAGCAATATGAAGTCAGTCCTCCAGGCTGTTTGGCTGTTGACTGTAGCTGTGGGGAACATCATTGTGCTCATCGTGGCTGAGGCAGGCACACTTCCAGCTCAGGTATGTCATTTGTTGTTGTTGTTTTTTTTGACAAAATCCCAGCCAAATGTCACTTAATGTTGACATTTGTATTGCTACCAGCTCACCTGTGTTTATGTGTCATTGCAGTGGGCAGAATACTTGCTGTTTGCGTCTCTCCTGGTGGCTGTGAGTATCATCTTTGCGTTCATGGCTTACTTCTACACCTACATGAACCCGGCGGAAATTGAGGCTCAATTTACAGAGTCAGAAGATAAGAAAAAGAAAGACCACGAAATGATGACGAAAGACAATTTGGCGTACATAAACAACGAGAAGTCAAAAGACATAGACATCAAACAAACGAAGATCTAGGTTTATCACTTCTATTTTCTTCTTTTGATCTGTGGTTTGAAAGTGTTGGTGTTCCCTTTACTAGTGATCAAAGAACTGATTCACCATTTTTATCAAAGCTGAGCTTGGGATTTGTTTTTTAACTAAATCGGCCCAAGAAAAGCAAATTGTACCTGAAATTGAATGGTGTGTTTGGGACGACAACCATGGGCAGAACGTTTGGTAGTTTCATAGAGTATGAGATGATTAAGATCAGCGTTAAAGTGGCTGTGTGTCACTTCTCAGGTGTATTGGTGCTTTTGCAGATGGGTTTTATTTATGAGTACATTATGTTACTATCAATAACTAGACGCAGGTGATGTGTTTTTTTTTTACCAAGTGCAATTTAACATTATTATGGAAAACCAGTTTAAATGGAAACTAAAGAGTGGAAGTACATCACACTGCTGTTAAATGCTATTTTGGATGCTGTTGTACTTCAAGCAACACTGTCATGTTTGTGTAATTGTGGATTGGATCTTTCAGAAAATATTCTGAAGTGCCTCTAAATCACTTTTATTAATAGCAATTCATCTGCACCAAGTAATGGGTATGACAAAGTATTTAAAGTTTTCTATAAAGTAATTCATTTCACAGTTAATGCTGCTATTTTGCGACTAAATTTGCATTATTTGAAGGGGTTACAATAAGAAGGTGCGTACAACTATGAGCATTAGAGTTCAGTGTTTTCCTGTATGTATTTTTAAACTTTTTCTTTCCTACATAACACTAAATGGATTTTAAACTACACTGGGTCCAATAAGCTATGAGTGAATTATCTTTTGATGAAGTGAAAAAAACACTTATGCCTCACAATGAAAATTATTATATCCATTAAAAATGATATATATGAGACTAAATGAGATTGGACAATTGTTTTTTGCTCAAAAACAGAAAGTTGGTAGGATCCCAAACCTTGAGTTAAACCCTTTAATTTCTATTAAAATTAACAGAGCACCCCCAAAAATGTACATTTGATAAAAAGGCAAGGCATTTCAGTAATAGCCATTTCAGAGGCTTGATTTTTAAATATTTACCTTTCTTTTGTTTCTGACAATATCTACAGAAGCTCTTGGCCATCTGTACACAGTGATTCATTTGCAAAAATCCATCATCTCTTAAAGGTCTGTAAAATTGAGACTATATACACAGATCTGTACACACATCCAAACATAGCGCCCTCTGTCTTCCTGGATGACCGATCTGCTCGTCGCAGATTACCTGAGATTTCAGCATGAGAACTGCAATCTCCTTCACTTCAGGGCTCGGATGCACACGCACACACTCCGACAGACATCCGTCTTCACACATGCATTTTGTTCAGAGTCATGCACACTATCTTGTATTTGTTTAGGGTGAAGGAGGCGACAAGCCGGCCTCCTCGCCCTGTGATGGCATACACTTAATGCATTCTTCCAAAAGCTCGGGTACAATAACGCATCCATTGCTTAAGCAGTCTCTGTTACAAACACGCTATGACACATACATGCGCATACACACACACTCCAACGAGTGTTCCAGGAGATTATAAAAGAAAAGTGAAACTAGGGGAAGCTTGAGGAGTTTGATAAGTTCTCTTGATAAGCTAGTGAAGGACAGTTGGTCCTCCAGTTGGTCCTCCAGGGTAGACGTCACAGAGTCTGCTGGTGTCAGGATTCGCTGAGCTGATGCCAGGGGGTGGGACTGAAGAGAGACGGACAGGCTAATGGAATAATCACTGGTGCGATGAGGATGATGTTCTTCCCCTAGAGAACCTGCATGGAAGAAAACCAAAGCTGAAGAATATGTGCATGAAGGAAGTTTACTGGTTGACAAGTAGAAGGTTTACTTCTTATACGCAATCACAATCAAAGCACAATCAAAGAGTACTGGCTTAAAAGCACTAATATGTTGCAGCAAGAATACACTAAATTGATCAAAAGTGACAGGTTTTTTGATGCTGTTTTCTTATAAATATTCAATTCATTTGGGAATCCTGAAAATGCATTATGGCTTCCATAAAATTATTAAGCAATACGACTGTTTTCAGCACTGATGGCATTAATCATGTGACACTGAAGACGGGAGTAACGTCTGAAAAAAAAAAAAAAATGTACACTACCAGTCAAAAGTTTTGAACAGTAAGATTTTGAATGTTTTTTTTTAGTAAGTCTCTTCCACAACAAGCTGGATTTATTTGATCCAAAGTACAGCAAAAACAGTAAAATTATGAAATATTTTTACTAATAACTTTTCTATTTTAATATACACTGACCAAAATTATAAACGCAACGCTTTTGTTTTTGCCCCCATTTTTCATGAGCCGAACTCAAAGATCTAAGACTTTTTCTATGTACACAAAAGGCCTGTTTCTCTTAAATATTGTTCACAAATCTGTCTAAATCTGTGTTAGTGAGCACTTCTCCTTTGCCGAGATAATCCATCCACCTCACAGGTGTGGCATATCAAGATGTTGATTAGACAGCATGATTATTGCACAGGTGTGCCTTAGGCTGGCCACAATAAAAGGTCACTCTAAAATGTTTAGTTTTATCACACAGCACAATGCCACAGATGTCGCAATTTTTGAGGGAGCATGCAACTGGCATGCTGACTGCAGGAACGTCCACCAGAGCTGTTGCCCGTGAAATGAATGTTCAGTTCTCTACCATAAGCCGTCAAAAAAAGTAAAATTATGAAATATAATTTTGTGTTGTGGATTGAGTGGCCCATGCTGGCGGTGGGGTTATGGTATGGGCAGGTGTATGATATGGACAATGATGGCATTTTGAATGCACAGAGATACCGTGACGAGATCCTGAGGCCCATTGTTGTGCCATTCATCCACAACCATCACCTCATGTTGCAGCATGATAATGCACGGCTCCATGATGCAAGGATCTGTACACAATTCCTGGAAGCTGAAAACATCCCAGTTCTTGCATGGCCAGCATACTCACCAGACATGTCACCCACTGAGCATGTTTGGGATGCTCTAGATCGGCGTATACAACAGTGTGTTCCAGTTCCTGCCAATATCCAGCAACTTCGCACAGCCACTGAAGAGGAGTGGACCAACATTTTACAGGCCACAGTCAACAACCTGATCAACTCTATGCGAAGGAGATGTGTTGCACTGCATGAGGCAAATGGTGGTCACATCAGATACTGACTGGTTTTCGGACCCCCCTTAATACAGTAAAACTGCACATTTTAAAGTGGCCTTTTATTGTGTCCAGCCTAAGGCACACCTGTGCAATAATCATGCTGTCTAATCAGCATCTTGATATGCCACACCTGTGAGGTGGATGAATTATCACGGCTAAATATTTAGCATCAATACTCCAGTATTCAGTGTCACATGATCATTCAGAAATCATTCTAATATGTTCAAGAAAGATTTATTATTATTATTAATATTATCAATATTTAAAACAGTTGAGTAAATTTTTTCAGCTTTCTTTGATGAATAGAAAGATCCAAAGATCAGCATTTATCTGAAATAAAAAGCTTTTGTAACATTATATACTATACCATTCAAAAGCCTAGAGTCAGTAATATTGTGAAATATTATTACAATTTTAAATGTGTTTTCTATTTATATATTTTAAAATCTAATTTATTTCTGTGATGCAAAGCTGAATTTCTAGCATCATAACTCCCTCAGAAATCATTCTAATATGCTGATTTGCTACTCTGGAAACATTTTTTATTACAATCAAATAATCAAAACAAACAGTTGTGCTTCATGTATTTATTTATTTATTTTTGAAAGCTGATACACTACCATTAAAAAGTTTAGGCTAAGTAAAATTTGTATTTATCAAGAAAGTTTAAATTGACACTAAAGACATTTATAATCTTACACAAGTATTCTATTGTAAATAAATGCTGTTCTTTTGAACTTTGTATTCAATTTTCAATATGCAGCAAATCAGCATATTAAAATGATTTCTGAAGGATCAATGTTACACTAAAGATTGGAGTACTGATGCTGAAAATTCAGCTTTGATCGACAGAAATAAATTACATCTTAAAATAGATTCAATTAGAAAACAGTTATCTTAAATTGTAATAATATTTCACAATATTACTGTTAGTAAATGAAGGTTCGATGAGCATTTTTTTTTTTTTCATTAGTTTTATTTAGCAAGGATGCTTTAAATTGATCAAAAGTGATGATTTATAATGTTTACATTTATAATGTTACAAAAGATTTCCATTTCAGATAAATGCTGCTCTTCCGAACGTTATATATTCAAAGAAAACTCAGCTGTTTTCAACAAAATAATAATAAATATTTCTGAGCAGTAAATCAGAATATTGGAATGATTTCTGAAGGATCATGCGACTGGAGTAATGATGCTAAAAATTCAACATTAAAGTCACAGGAATAAATTACATTTTAAAATATATTAAAATAGAGAGCAGCTAGTTTAAATAGTAAAAATATTTCAAAATTATTTTGAGTGTTACTGTACTTTCTCTCTGAATGTTTTGTATTCACCCTCACTTCACCTTCTATTTGTTAAAGAAAATTTAGGTTCAAAGGTTTAGGTTGCTTTTCCTCTAGAGTAGGCACACGTCATTGTGATTTGTAATTATACCAAGTCTAAAACAAAAACAATTTTGGGGAAATGTGAGTCATTTTATAATGCAACCAGGTTCAGCACAGTTCAGTAATGACAGTTTTCATTTAAAAGGAAGAACTATCCCATTAAAGAACTACAAAGCTGCATGCAATCCTTACTGTTGTAGCCTTTGAATAAGTTGGGTGACTGTGACATCTGAGATCCCTGGATATGCCTCCTCAGCGAGAAATATGGCCTCTCCGAGCTGCTCCAGAACTTCAGGCTTTACTGCTGCAGCATCTCCCGCCCCTTCCTTCAGCTGAAGACACACAGAATTTGACAAGCAGCCGACGCCTTTATCCAAAGCCCAGTTATCACAGAGACAGCATCTTTGGTAGTGACAGCGGTAAGAGACCTTAACCTGCAGCCTTACTTTTACCAACTCAAACCACAGTAAGAGTATATAAATCACAATATTACAGTTTTTGCAAAAAATAAATAAAATGTTCCACACAAATACATATACAAGTACATGCATTTTATATATGTATAATCTGCAAAACAAAGGGGGTTGGAGTGGTGAATATATAGAAATAGATATCCAGCCATACGGTTATCTGAGTGAAACAAAGACACAAGAGAAAATAAGAGGGATTCATTTAATTGAAGGAAAAATTATTTTAGGAGAGGGCCAAAACCAAGCAGGGGAGAAAAACTTCTAGATGATGTTAAAGAGATAGTTCACCCAAAAATTGTCTTCAGCCTCATGTCGTTTGAAACCTGTAAGACCTTTGTTCATCTTCAGAGCACAAATGAAGATATTTTTAATGAGATCCGAGAGCTTTCTGACCCTGCATAGACAGCAACGGAACTACCACATTCAAGGCCCAGAAAGGAAGTAAGGACATCACTAGTCCATGTGACCATGTTTTATGAAGCTAAAAGAATACATTTTGTGAGCAAAGAAAAAAAAAAAGTTGAAGACTGACGCAGAAGAGAAGAAATTATTGAATAAAGTTATTTTTGTTTTCTTTGCGCACAAAAAGTATTCTTGTAACATAAAATTAAGGTTGAACCACTGATGTCACATGGGCCACTTTTATAGATGTTTTTACTACCTTTCTGGGTCTTGAATGTGGTAGTTGCGTTGCTGTCTATGCAGGATCAGAAAGCTCTTGGATTTCATCAGCATGTATCTTAATTTGTGCTCTGAAGATGAACTAAAGTCTTACGAGTTTGGAACAACATGAGAGTGAGTAGTTAATATATCTAAATTTTTGGGTGAACTGTCCCTTTAAAGACAGTTATTTAACACGTTTGACTAGTTAACTGAGCAGCTTGTGAGTAAACCATTTTCATTCAAATGACTGTATTATGGAAGCTGTCAGATCTTGTTGACCCTTTAACCCTGGAGTAAAGTAATCCTAGAGTTCTTAGTTCTTAGATCTCCACATACTTGTAATTACTACTACTGTGTAGTAAATCTTCAGAATTTTACTTTTCAGAATGGGTTAACCTTAATGTTTTCACATATTTGCATAATTAAAAACATTGATTGGACAAGTATCTCAAACTGTGAAAATGTAACTTTGCTCGGGTAATTCAATTTATCTTAAATAAGCTTTTTATAAACTATAAGTGATATTTTAACATGTTTGCTTCACTTTTTAACCATTTCTGAAGATGACAAAATAAAACTGCACGTAAACATTTCTGACAGTTGCGTTTACCTAGTCCAGATAGCACACATACATCTAGAAGATGTCTGTTAAAGATCACTTGATCTGGAAAGCATCTGTTGTGTACAAACATCTGACAGACGTCTGTAAGATGTCAGTTTTACATACATTCTAGATCATAAACATCTTAAAGAAATCTAATAGACGTCTATTTGACATCTGATAGGAAATATCCTACAGACATATTGCAGATGAGCAAACACTTCCAAAATACGTCTTCCAGATGTGAATGCAGATGCCAAATAGACGTCTCCATGATGTATCCCAGATAGCACACATACGTCTGCAAGATGTCTGTTAAAGATCACTTGATCTACAGTAGAAAGCATCTGCTGTCTACAAACATCTGGCAGACTTGTGTAAGTTGTCAGTTTTACATACATTTTAAATCATAAACATCTTAAAGACATCTAATAGACGCTTATTTGACATCTGATAGGAAACATCCTATAGACGTTTTGCAGATGAGCAAACACTTCCAAAATACTTCTTCCAGATGTAAATGCAGACATCAAATAGATGTCTCCATGATGTATATGCTATCAGGGAGGGTTAAAAATAGCTGAAAATAAAAATTCTGTCATTATTTACTCACTCTCATGTCATTCCAAAACTGTGGAACATGTCATTCCTATGACTTGTGGAACATAAAAGAAATGTCTCAGTGTTTATCATCCACACAATAGAGGTAAATGTGAGGTAAATGAGTGAGGTTAAAATTCTTTTACGCTCCACAGAAGAAAGAAATGCATGTTATGGAACAACATAAGGGTGAGTAAATGATGACAGAACTGTCATTTTTTGGGTGGACAATTTTTTTAAGAATTTTATAAAAAGCATTAGTTGAGCAGCGTACAAGTCAGATTCATCAGAGTTGGACTCCACTCGGGACTGTTCGGCCTTCCAGCGCTTGTATCTGTCGATGAGCTCTGTCAGATAGGATGTTTTCTTCGCGTAGCGCACAATGAGCTTGTGTTTCAGCAACACTTTGGCTGTCGGTCTCTGAGAGGAAAACAGAAAGATGTAAGAAAGAGTGAGATGGGTCTTTTGAAATGAAACTTCAACGATGTTATTTGATGCAGGTGCAATTTTAGTTCACGCCTTGATATCCATGACCTGACTATCAGAAATAGAATAAACTGCTTTGCCAGAAAGATCAGTGATCCAGACAGGAGGAAACGACCTCTGGGAATCCCCTATGAGCATACTCACAAAACTGGGCTCTTTGTTTAGACAGGCCTCGACAAACTCTTTTAGAGGTTTGCAGTAGTTGCCCTCCGTGTAGGGGGGTTAAATCTTCTTCTCAGAGTGTAGATACTCCAGGCCTTTCAAGATCTCTCTGAGGATGGTGGGGATCTGTGTTTCGTCTAAAGCACCAGGCTCCAGCTGAAAAAAAACAATGATCAAACACAAGCCTAGCCAATCACGACAACAAAAATAATACTTTGTATAAAACAAAAGATGTATGTTTTAGACTTCTGAAACCACAGATTTAAGAGGAAAATTATACACAAGAACATATTAACATCATAAAATGCTTAAAAACCACATAAACAAAAAGCATTAAGGTCTTTAAGATTTATCAAGAATAAAAGTCTTGCATCGTACCAAATCTAGAGCAGATCCACCACCTAAATACTCCATGATGATCCACAACTTTGTGTCCTACACAGTGTTGGGGAGTAACTAGTTACATGTAATGGAATTACGTTATTTAATTACAAAATAAAAGTAATTGTAATTAAATTACAGTTACTTTTGAAAAATGTCAGTGATTACAAAGGGGATTACATCCGAATTTTTTCACACACCCACCCCCACTTAAAGGTTTAATTTACCTTTTTTAAATTGCATCTGCTCTAAAATGTGACACCAATGTTTCAGAAGTTTAGGACACAGAGTAAGACACGTGCTTATTCGATAACTGTTTTATTTCCTATTTGGGTTTATGCATAAACTTTTTTTTATTTTATTTTTTAAGATTTAGTATCATAGCTATTAAACTATTTCTTGTTATGATGTTATTTATGTTGTGATCTTGTTATGACATATAGCGCAACTGCGCTCACGGTGACCCGAGTTCAATTCCCGTCTCGAGGTCCTTTGCCGATCCCGCTCCCCTCTCTCCTCCCAGTTCTTTCCTGTCGTCTCTCTACTGTCCTATCACAATAAAAGGCATAACAAGCCCAAAAATATAAGTAAAAAAAAAAATAGTCTGAATTTGCAGTGTGCTTTAAATTAAATTATTACACAGCTCAAACTATTTTGGGGCAACTTAAGTCAGTGCTATATGCTTGGTAATTTTTCTTGGCGGAAGCTTTGCGTTTGGTTAGCCAATAAAATATTAAAGCTTAATTCAATATTATGTGGACAATTTCTTAATTCTGTCATCCTGGTATCGTGGACTTAATCTATTGTTTCATACAAACGCAGCTGCTGCCTTTTTTTTTTTGTACATTGTAATGGATTATAAGATAACTAACATACTAGTGCTACTACTTAATTATTTATGTGGTGAAATGTTGTGTAAGAAAACGTCTCGGTTACATATGGTAACCCTCGTTCCCTGATGGAGGGAACGGAGACGTTGTGTCGAGTTAGTGTACGACACTAGGGGTCGCTCTTGAGAGCCCAAACACCTCTGACAGTTTTGAGAAAGGCCAATGAAAATTGGGTGTGCAGATTTGCATAGCTGGCCACGCCCCGGACATCCGGGTATAATAGGGCAGCGTGTGCATCTGCTCACTCGTTCTGATCTGAGGAGCCGAGCGTCTCAGCTCACTCAGAGGCGGACCAGAGATGTGGCATGGGAGACACAACGTCTCCGTTCCCTCCATCAGGGAACGAGGGTTACCATATGTAACCGAGACATTCCCTATCTGTCGTACACTCTAAGTTGTGTCGAGTTAGTGTACGACACTAGGGGTCCCCGTAAAAACACGCCACATGTCTGGCCGCGTCACGAGTGATAAGCACAAGTGTAACAGGGCAATGTGTTAACGTAAGTGCAGCTCACCTCGTCGTGACCATCCAACGTCCAAGACTGACCTGTTACAGCAGTGTCCCGCAGCCGGGCCTTCCTCAGTGGAGCGGCTGAGTGTCTTGAGAACGTTGGGGAAGTGCCGGTTTCCTGAAGGAAAAGGCACTACGGAGTTCACAACCTGCCCAAAAGGGGGGGTATAAAGTGACATCATTAAATATGGGACCTGAGGTGGGTCTCACACCCGGGGAGACAACCTGACTCAGGCCCTAGAGACAAACCTGTCTTCAGGGGAAAACACCGCACCACAGGAGTTATAGGTGGAAAATACACACATGGGGCCACTACATGAGGAGCCACTACATATGGGGCACAAATCCAACCAAGAGTTAGAGAAGTAACCATAACTTGCGTTGAGATTTCGATAACGAGTTCCTCCGCCAAACTCTGCTACGTCAGGAGTGCCAATGATGGAATGGTGCCCAGGGTTCGCGTTCAGGGAACCTACTGAGACTCAAAGCGTAATCACCGTTAGGGGGAAGCGCTTTAGGCAAGCTCTACACCAGCCAGTGTGCAGAGTCAAGAATTTGTGTTCAAAACTCTAGCTGACACTGGCTCCAGGCGCAAATTATAAAATCTGGCAAATGTGTTAGGTGTAGCCCAACCTGCAGCTCTACAGATGTCTGTTAATGAGGCCCCATTTGCAAGGGCTGCCGAGGCAGCAACGCCCCTAGTCGAATGGACTCTTACCTCCAGAGGGCAGGGTAGGCCTCTGGCCCGGTAGGCCATCCAGATCGCGTTTACCAGCCAGTGGGAGATCCTCTGCTTGGAGACAACTTTCCCCTTCTGCTGTCCTCCATAACAGACAGGAGCTGTTCCGAACATCTCAAGGGCTGAGTTTGTTCCATGTAGATGCGCAGGGCACGGACTGGGCATAACATAGGTCAGGTTGGGGTCATCCTCCTTAGAGGAATAGCTTGCAAGGTCATCACCTGATCTCTGAAGGGAGTGGTGGGGACCTTGGGCACGTATCCAGGCCGGGGTCTCAAGACAATGTGAGAATCCGCTGGTCCGAATTCCAGGCACGAACTGTTCACGGAGAGGGCCAGGAGGTCTCCCACTCTTGATGGAAGTGAGCGCAGTCAAAAAGAGCCGTCTTTAAGAAGAGAGCATCGAGTTCGACTGACTGAAGGGGCTCAATTGGATCTTGTTGTAGACCTTGGAGAACCACAGCAAGATCCCAAGAGGGGATTAGATGCGGCCGAGGAGGGTTTAGTTTCCGAGCTCCTCTCAGAAACCTGATACCGAATCGTGTTTCCCCACCAATCTGCCGCCCACCAGGTCATGGTTAGCTGATATGGCTGCAACATGAACCCTGAGTGTAGATGCAGATAGGTGCCTGTCCAGGCCCTTTTGGAGAAAGGATAACACTGATTCGATACCACAGCTCCGTGGGTCCCTCCCGTGGGAAGAACACCAGTTCTCAAAGATGCGCCACTTTAAGTCATACAGCCGTCAGGGAGCTCTTGCCTGTAGAAGTGTCTTTACCACTGAAGGAAAAGGTCTCTGAAGTCCTCCTGGTCGCGTCCAGGGACCATAGGTGAAGGTTCCAAAGATTGGGGCGCGGGTGCCAGAATGTGCCCTTCCCCTGAGAAAGGAGGTTCTCCCTCAGAGGAATGTGCCAGGGAGGGGCTGATGCCAGGAGCACCAGGTCTGAGAACCAGGTTCTGTTGGGCCAGAAGGGGGCCACCAAGAGAATCTGTTCCCTGTCCTCCCTGACTTTGCACAAAGTTTGTGCGATGAGGCTCACTGGAGGAAACGCATACTTGAGCCAGCCCCTCGGCCAACTGTGTGCCAGTGCGTCTAACCCGAGGGGGGCCTCGGTCAGACCATGTCACATCTGGCAGTGGGTGGATTCCGGTGAGGTAAAGAGAACCATCTCTGCCTGGCCGAATCGATCCCAATCAGTTGGACCGACTGGGGGTGGAGCCTCCACTCGCCTCCGAGCAAAACCTGTCATGACAGTGAATCGGCTATACGATTGGTTCCGCCCGGAATGTGAGTGGTACGTAGAGACTTGAGTCTGTGTTGACTCCAGAGCAGGAGATGGCGGGCTAGTTGTGACATGCGAAAGGAGCGTACATCGCCCTGGTGGTTGATGTAGGCCACAGTCGCAGTGTTGTCGGACCTGACCAACACATGCTTGCCCCGAATCCTAGGCCGGAACCTCCTCAGAGCTAGAAGCACTGCCAACAACTCCAGACAATTTATGTGCCAGAACAGTCGGGGGCCTGTCCAGACCCCGGAAGCTGCCTGCCCGTCGCAGGTGGCACCCCAGCCTATCTTGGAAGCATCTGTGGTGACAACGATGCGTCTGGACACTTGTTCCAAGGGGACACCTGACCATAGGAACACAATGTCTGTCCAAGGGCTGAGTGTCTGGCGACACGATGGTGTGATGTTCACACGGGATGTGCCCTGACGCCACGCCCACCTGGGGACTTGAGTATGAAGCCAGTGCTGCAGCGGTCTCATGTGCATCAAACCCAACGGCGTAACCACGGCTGAGGATGCCATGTGCCCTAGGAGCCTCTGAACCTGTTTTAGGGGGACCGCTGACCGCATCGGAGTGTTGCCACACACCTCAGAACTGACTGTGCACGCTCTGGGGAGAGACGCGCAGACATACTAACCGAGTCCAGCTCTACGCCGAGAAAAGAGATCCTCTGTGCCGGGGAGAGTTTGCTCTTTTCCCAGTTGACCCGAGGTCCCAACTGGGCCAATGGTTGAGAACCATGTCCCTGTGTACGCAACCCATATCCCACGAGTGAGCTAGGAATAGCCAGTCGTCAAGATAATTGAGAATGCGGATGCCCACTTCCCTGAGGGGGGCAAGGGCAGCCCCCGCTACCTTCGTAAAGGCGCAGGGCGGCAGGGATAGGCCGCAGGGGGAACCTTGTACTGATGAGCCTGATCTCGAAGACAGAGTCTTGGAGGATCAAGACATGATAGTACGTGTCGCTCAGGTCCAATGCCATCAACCAATCTTAAGCCCTGACACACAAGGAATGTGTGTTCAAGGGCTAATGTTTGAACGGGAGCTTGAGAAAGGGCCCGATTCAAAAACCTCTGTTTTAAGATTGGTATGAGTCAACCACCCATCTTGGTACAATGAAGTAGGGGTCGGCAAACCCTTTCCTTCATTTTGGCTGAGGGGATAGGATCTATCGCACCCTTCCCAGGGGGGCTGCGATCTCCGCTTAAGGGAGTCGATTTATAAGAGAATGCCGTAGACCTTAGCGGATGCCTTGCAACCTGAGTTGCATAGCCAAGTCAGGTAGTTCTGAGAAGCTTCAGGTCTCAGGGAACTATACCCGATGTACCTGGAATGGGAATGTCATGGCTGAATAAGGCAGAGAACGCCGTGTTTGGAGATGAAGCCCCAAGAGCGCGGTGTGTCTTTGCCATTATACAGAGTTTGTGCCGAATCCATCTCTCATCCCCGGGTCAAGAGTGGATCTGGACGGGTCAGCTAGCCCGCCTGCTCTGAATTGCTCGTCAGAAGAAAAACTAGAAGCCTAACAAGGGTTCTAGGAAGCCTACCGACAAGCTTGTGTTGCCACCTTCCCACAAGATCTCTGACTGCTGGGCGGTCAGGCCGGAGGCCCGGCTGTCGCGGGGCCTCAGGAGTTCTATAGGGGACCGTCCGTGGCGACGAACAGACAGGAGTAGTCGGGGGTAGAGGGCCGGAGTCCTGACCCGCGGCTCTGTCTGCTACTACCGTGAAGAACTTTCGCTGCAAATTCTATCACGGTGTTGCCAGAAGGACCAACCTGGAAAATGGGGGGTAAGAAGCGGACTTCAAATTTCCCGCATTTCTGACAGGTGCAGCCACAGGTGGCGTTCCTGGACCAACAAGTAGACATCGCCCTTCCTAGAGCGTGTGCCATGACTCACAGCTCTAGGTTGGAACCACCCTCGTACTGAGCTCGCAACGCCACGGCCTGAACGCCCAGAGGATGGCCGTGGTATGTAAGGCGGATGCAGCCTGTCCAGAAGCCATGTAAGCCTTGCCCGGAAGAACTTACAGGCCCTGAACGGGAGTTCTGGAAGGAATCCCACAAGCGGCGGCGATTAGCAGGGAGTCCACTGCAATCGCCCCCTCCACCTGGGGGAACCTCTGAAACCCCCTCGCTGGACCCCCATCGAGAGTGGTGAAGGAGGAGAAGTTGGTTTATCACGCTCTGACCATTTTTTTAAATGGGCTTTCCGCGATTTCACCGACTTCTCGTGCACTTCCGGGAAACAGACACTGGAAACGACCGTTTCAGGCACGGCCGCCATTTTTTTGCATCCACCTCAAACTGAGAATCAGTCCCCCGTAGAGGCTTGCTCAGCTGAAGTTTCTGCTTTCAAATAGTTCACGCCCTTCCTTAGCGATGCTGCCGCTAACCATTTCCGCCCAATTAGGAGTTCTGAATAAGAAAGTCAGCTGTACTGAGACAACAAACTTGTCCGGAAACTCAATCGAGGGACGCACGAAGCGAGGGGTTTGCAGGGTTTTCACCCGGCAAAACCTTCCTTGCTTTGTAATGCTCGTCACCAACGCACATCGCAACGGCCTCGTACCCGGAAGTAGAAGGACCGGAGCGGGTAGCAGTCGGGAACGTAAGCATACGGCTCGTGCGCCCAGGTCATGTTTTCGCCGGCAAAACATGAATCAACAACAAGCGCTGCATCGGCGTGAGAATCTCAACACTGAATACAACGGTCGTGTTGATCGTTTGGATCGAGGGACGCGAGGAGCGAGAGGTTTGCGGGGTTTTCACCCGGCAGAGCCTTCCCTGCTTCCTAATGCTCGTTACCGACGCACATCGCAACGGCCTCGTACCCGAAAGTAGAAGGACCGGAGCGGGAAGCAGTCGGAGTGAGCCGCGGCTTCACGTAAAGCACGCGGCTGACGAGCAAGCGCGTCCATGATCGAGCTCTCGCAAGCAAAACATGAGTCAACAACAAGCGCTGCATCAGCGTGAGCATAACTCAACACTGAACACAACGGTCATGTCGATCGTTTGGGAAGGTAAGCCGCAACCAGGATGACACGGAGGGAAAGATATGTTAACCAACACACAATCCTACCGTGCCAGCTCTATCAGAGAAATCATCCTTTAGAAGGAAGATTGCTCTTCAAGATCGCCGTCGACGCACCCAGGGGACTCTCACAACACAGGCTGTGCTAGAGAGGGAGAGACCGCTGTCTGTGCTGCAGATCCAACGACGAGAGAGGTGAATGTTGCTGCATCTCACGCAGAGACGCTGCATTCGGCTCCGAAGAACAGAACGAGTGAGCAGATGCACACGCTGCCCTATTATACCCGGATGTCCGGGGCGTGGCCAGCTATGCAAATCTGCACACCCGATTTTCATTGGCCTTTCTCAAAACTGTCAGAGGTGTTTGGGCTCTCAAGAGTGACCCCTAGTGTCGTACACTAACTCGACACAACTCGGAGTGTACGACAGATAGGGAACTGGTATGACTGCACTGTCCCTAAAATGTCTAGTTTGAACTTGCCGTTTGCTAGCAACTGATTTCTTCATGGAAGCTTTGCGTTCAAATATTTCAGCTCAGATCAGTGTTTCGTGTTTAATCATTTTGACACAAAACATCTAAATAATCTATCAAGCAGCTGTGTAATAAGTGAGATAATGTACATTCAGCCAGTTGTTATTGCAAAATAAAGATGTATGTTATCCCTTACTTATTATAATCTAATTCAAGTGATAAAGGATTTTGAAAGTCTGACAGTAATCAGTGTTGAGTGCTACTGTAAGGCTAACTTTGCCTGGTTTAAATGTTTCAAAATGATTAACAGTTGAAAATATTAGAAATTTAGAAAAGTAATCAAAAAGTAATTAAAAGTAATGTTACATTACTTTAATAAAGTAATTGAAAAGTTACACTACTTATTACATTTTTAAATCAAGTAACTTGTAATCTGTAACCTATTACATTTCCAAAGTAACCTTCCCAATGATGAATTGGTCATTAAAAGGTGAGAAAAATCCATCAACTCACAAACAAACAACAACAACTTTTCCAGAGGAGTCGGGGCATTTGCTAGTGAGAGGGTAAATTTGTAATCATAATCTCTCCTTTAATTTGGGATTAGGTAGACTGAGAGAGAGTGAAGAGTGAAAATTGGTTTACATACCTCCCACCTCACATGATGAGCTTAAGAGTGAGAGAACGTGAGCCTGTGTGTTTGTGTGTGTGTGTGTGTGTGTAGAAACTGAAAATGAAGAAGCACGCAAAGAGCCTCTTAAGAGTGAACAATTAATTTATTGCACCTAATGGTTCACCACAGCAGTTCTTCGTGTTCTTTCATCTTTCTGTCCCGAGTGCTTTGTGTGTCTCTCTCACTTTCGTACCTGAAATAATTATTTACGGCCAACTGCACACTGCAGTACTGGCAAGTCGCACCAAAACTAAGCCACACAAATTTCTTTTTGAAAATTTAATTTTTAGTATACTATATTCTCATATTGACCCCTAAACCGAATTATTAAACGTCGGTGAATATCTCAAACTAGGTAAATCACGATCCATGATCTGAACTAGATGTGTGATAAATGGCAAAAAATGCCATCTCAATATTTTCTGTAATTTTGTCGATAACGCTAATTAGCCATTTTCTTTTGTGTTATTGTGCCGATTCTTTGACAGGTTTAGGACTGCCATGGACAGCTGATTCCCAAATCTTTTGATATTTTTCATACTCTGTGAGGTGGTTAGTATGCTGGAGTAACAGAAATGAACTTTTCCAATAAGTTTAAATTGAATTTCCTACCGTAAATATATAGAAACTTAATTGTTGATGATTCATTTGCATGACTAAGAATGTTATTTGAACAACTGTAAAGGCGATTTTTCTCTATTTTTTCTATATTCTATATAATTTGTATCTCGGCCACATATTGTCCTATCCTAACCACACATCAATGGAAAGCTTATTTATTCAGTTTTCAGATTATGTATAAATTTCAAAGAATTGACCCTTATGACTTATTATTTATGTATATATGAATAGACACACATAAAATGTAATTTAAAAATCTTATCTTTAATAAAGTGACTTACATTTTAGACACAAGAGTACTTGTTCGTGCTGTATTTCGACAATGATAATAGTTTCAAACAAAGCCACAGCAGAACTATTTTGTGTCTCTGAGCAACACACGATGGTGTCAATCACCCATTTGAACCAATCGATTGAATGAATGACTCGGTGACTCACTCACCCCCCCAAATCATTTCAAATATTAGTGATGTTTTTAAATATTCAATGTGTTTTTACACAACAAAATATTAATTATGCATTTCTAACTACAGGTTATCTACATTCATGTACTGCATTAAACAGTCTGTGTAAATGCATCTAAATGCCACTTCAGATGTAGATTCTGTGCCACCTCTGCATTGACACATTATGTTGATACTAATTTCATTTGATTGGTAACAACCCTATAGTGTCTTACTATTTAAATTTACTGATTCAGTTTAATCATTTTACACAAAATGTGATGCATACATTTGTTTAGATTAGACAATATTGGCTTGATGGTAAAACTGACCATAAAAGGTAAAAAGTACAAAATATCTTCATGGAACATGATCTTTACTTAATATCTTAATGTTTTTTGCATAAAAGAGGTCTGTCTGGAATGACAGAGGTTTCTTGAAGCATCCTGGAGACTTTGTCACAGTTCTTCTGGATTTAGTCTGTCTGAGTTTGTTCTGTTTCTTCATGTCATTCCAGACAGACTGGATGATGATGAGATCAGATCTCTGTGCAGAGCACTCACTGTTGTCAGACTGCCTGTGCAAACAAAAATCTCACTGGATTATTATGATTAATGGCAAAATGAATATTTGGAAATGTAATCTGATATTTCCTACTGACACACTGCAGCAAAAGACCGACTTTAACTGACTTTAAACCATTTTTTAGCTGATGAAAATACTAGTGGCCTAAGACTTTTGCACAGTACTATATATTGTTTTCATGTAGTTCAGGGTCAGAAATGAACTTTTTATTGATATTTTTTACGTAATATAACAACAATTTCAAAAAGATATCAAGATGAAAAATGTTTAGGTTACGTATGTAACCCTCGTTCCCTGAAGGAGGGAACGGAGACGTTACATATGGGAACTCGCTTGAGTGACCAATCACCTCTGAGCTTTATAGAAAAGGCCAATGAAAATTGGCGAGTGGAATTTGCATGCAACGCCACTCCCCCGTACATACGGGTATATAAGATGGCGGCGTGCATCCACTCATTCAGGTTTTTTGGCTGAGGAGCCGAGCCGCAGCCCGGCGTAGCGCAGCCTAGGGATGTGGCAAGGGCATGTAACGTCTCCGTTCCCTCCTTCAGGGAACGAGGGTTACGTACGTAACCTAGACGTTCCCCTTCAGTCGTTTCACTACGACGTTACATATGGGAACAGACTAGTGTTGGGTTCGAGTCCACCTAAGTCGAGTCCGAGTCGAGTCCGAGTCTTTTACCAATCGAGTCCGAGACGAGTCCGAGTCCAAAATGGGCCGAGTCGGACTCAAGTCCGAGTCCCAAAGGGCCGAGTCCGAGTCGAGTCCATCCGAGTCCAAGGAAACACTACTGTTTGTCAGTATCTTAACATTGTTTTAATCCAGGGGTGCCAAAACTCGGTCCTGGAGGGAGGTGTCCTACAGATTTTAGCTCCAGCCCCAATTAAACACACCTGAACCAGCTAATCAAGCTCTTACTAGGCATACTAGAAACTTGAAATGTAAGAAAAGCAAACCTCTAGTGGATGTTGCCATTTTGATTTTTGATTTCACAACATCTCATGAGTGTCCATGCTCTGCTTAGCAAACTTAAAGTCATGTTGACAGAAGTTATGGCTGATCTATGTAATGTGACATCTTTTAGAGTGAAACAGGTTTTAGAATGTGAAAAATTATAGGGCAAGACTTGACTTATTCATCAATGTAGTAAATGTATAAATTCAAGGGTGGGGGTAAAGGAGTAGGTATCTTGGTGAATGGGACCTTAAGAGCAGAAAATGCACCTCTTTTAGTGATGTTTTATTAACAAATTTCGGGAGGAGCTCGCACAGATAATTAACACGGCCAATTCACCATTAGCAATCACACTCCCTATCCAAACACCACAAGCGAATCCCCTTAAATAGCCAAGCATTCTTACCTTCATTCATCTCTAGTTTTTCAGCATTTGGCACGTCCAATAGCTTCAAAGCATGTCTGAGATCGAAGTCGAGGATTATTCCTTGGATTTTGAGGATCCTGCCGCTCCTCCAGCCTCCGTCCAGGCCGCCGACCAGGCCGCCGACCAGGCCACCAGCGCTCCGCAGGATCCTCCAACCGAGCCTGCGGCTGCATCGCGGGGCCGCAGGCCTTCCCGCGCCACCGCCGCTCGCACTTCTAGGCGCCGTACCACACCATCACCACCACCTTCCAAGCGTCAGCCATCTTCCCCAGCATCTTCCTATGCTTCAGCCCTCTCCTCCGCCCCAGCCAAGGGGAAATGGACCGTAGCGGGGCTCCGCCAAGCGCTCACCAGCTCTGGCGTCATCATCCCACGCCGTTCTACAAAGGCGGACCTCCTCAACCTCTACGCTTCCCTTCAAGCGGAGGAGAATCCAGGTTCCACTCCTCCCTCCAGGGCTTCAGGCAGAGCAGGCACGGGCCGCAGCGCTCCCTACTCTCGGCCCGAGCAAACTGCCACTCCTCCGAGGACGGCTTCTCGGCCGTCAGGACGCAGCGATAGACCGTCAGCGAGCCTGGGCCACGCCCCGAAGGCCGCGGTCGCCAGCCACCGCCCTCCTCCTCGATCATCCGAGCGGGAGCTCGCTGCTTATGCCGGCGGAGAGCCGGTCTTCGCCTCCACAAGCCGCCACTGCGGCGCGAGCCCGCCCCCACCGGCGGAAAAATCTCGCTCGCAGCTTTTGCCCCGCTATTCTCCCAACCCCCTCCCCTACCCATGGCCCGCAGCTCCGCCGTCCAACCATAGTACGAGCTTTCCCCCGCTACTGGCACAAGCACCGGTGCCCCCCATACCCCCCCTCTTCCCTTCCCTTTCTTCTGTCCCAGGAGCTGTCCCCGGTGTAAGCCTGCCTCTTACCACACAGGCTCCGATGCCCGCCATTCCACCTCTTCTCCCTTCCCTCTCCTCCGCCCCAGGAGCTGTCCCCAGCGTAAGCCTGCCTCTTACCACACAGGCTCCGATGCCAGCCATTCCCCCTCTTTTTCCTCCTTTTTCTGTCGTCCCACAAAATGCCCACAGCGCGAGCATGCCCCCGCCAGCAGTCACGGCAGCTACCTTTCCTCCTCAAACCCGCTCTCCCTTCTCACTAGCCTCAGCCACGCCCCTTCCAGCCCCGCCAAACGCTCTTGCACTGGAACCGCCCCCCGTACCCAACTCCATCAGGACCCAAATTCTGGCAGGTGCAGACATAGATCTTTTTTCTCTATTGTCTCCAATTTCACCCTCACCCGCCGATCGCCAAATCAATTGCGGCGATTTTTCAGTCACCCTCAAAAATTCAGCGCACAACCAGTCATGTATTTTGTCATTTGCCGAATTTACCATCGCCTTCACCCGCTACTCTGAAGTCATCTGCGCCACCTTTCCCCACAGGAGACGCGAGCTCAGCGACTATCTCACGATAGTCGCTGAACTCGCGCTATCATACGGAGGTTCCCACTTCTACACTTATCACAAGTTGTTTTCCGCCAAATGTGCCATCCGCGTAGCCCAGTGGAACCAGTGTCCTTACTGGGGGGCTCTGGACACGGAGCTCCATAACAGAGTGTTCCTGGGCTGCCGCAACATTTCTTGCGCAGTCTGCCGTTCTTTTTCCCATTCCACCATCAACTGCCCTTTCATTAATCCATCCATTCCTCCCTGCCCCGAATCATCCCAACCCAAATCCACCAGCTATGTCCCGCGCCTTATGGATACCCCGGCCACACCCACTCCCACATTTCGCCGCCGCCCATCTTCCTCCGACAGCCAGGTCTGCACCGACTTTAATAACGGCCGGTGCACAAGACAACGCTGCCGGTTCATGCACGTGTGCAACTTTTGTGGCGGTGCTCACGCCCGTCTGGTTTGTCCTGTCCAAAAAGCTGCAAATAAAAATTCTAAAAATTATTTATCGACCCCTGTAAATGTTTCTCGTTTGTCTGCAGAATTGCTTCACCACCCTGACTCTAATTTTACAAATTATGTTCTTTCAGGTCTCGAACACGGTTTCCACCCTGGTGTTGCAAGTCTCCCCTCCCAAAGTCTCATCTGTCCAAATCTCCAGTCCGCTCTCACCGAACCTGAAACAGTCGACCTCCTAATCAAAAAAGAAATAGACGCAAATTTCATGATCGGCCCCTATTCCGTCCCCCCCTTCCACATTTTTCGGGTCAGCCCCATTGGTGTAGCCACCAGGAAATTCTCAGGCAAAAAACGCCTCATAATCGATCTCTCATCTCCACATAATTCCCCGTTCCCTAGCATTAACAGCCTCATTCCGCTCGAAGAATTCTCTCTCCATTATCACGATGTCGACCAAGCCATCACCCTGATTAAAGAGGCAGGTCGCGGCGCTTGGCTGGCCAAAGTCGACATTACTTCCGCCTTTAAAGTAATGCCCATCCACCCAGGTTTTTGGCACTTATTCGGCATCCGCTGGAAGAACAAATTCTATTTCGCCGTCCGCCTCACATTCGGTTGCAGAAGCAGCCCTAAAATCTTCGACACATTGTCAGAGGCAATTTGCTGGATCCTCTCCAACAATTACAACATACCCTACCTGATTCATCTTTTAGACGATTTCTTAATCATCTCGCCCCCAGACTCCGTCCCAGCCGCACACCTCTTGACAACTCAAAAGCTTTTCTCAGAGCTCGGGATTCCCCTCGCCCAAGACAAAACCGAGGGTCCTAGCACATCCATAGAATTTTTGGGCATCAACTTGGATTCTCAAAAATTCCTGGCCTCCCTACCCAAAGAAAAAATTGACAGGACGATCCTGGTAGCCTCCACTCTGTTATCAAAATCTAGCTGTTCCAAACGCGAACTATTATCTATTCTAGGTCATCTAAATTTCGCGATGCGCATCATCCCGCAAGGCCGCCCCTTCATCTCCCACCTCCTCTCCCTTGCATCCTCCGCCCACGCTCTAGAGGACATCATATCCATAACTGACTCGTGCCGCAACGAGCTCAGTCTATGGATATCCTTCCTCAAACAATGGAACGGCTTATCTTTCTTCTACAGCAACCTGATTTCTTCCCCAATCGATATCCAATTATATACCGACGCTGCCCCCTCCGTCGGGTTCGGAGGTTTTTTCAGAGGCCGCTGGTTCGCTTCCACATGGCCCCCCCAGCTGGCACATTTGCCACAGCAGCTTTCATCCTCAGCGCTATTCGAGCTTTATCCGTTAGTGGCCGCAGCCTCCCTATGGGGCAAAGAGTGGTCCGCCACCAGCATCATCGTCCACTGCGATAACGAAGCTACCGTGCACTGCATTAACAAAGGTCGTTCCCATTCCCCCGCACTAATGCCTTTGCTTAGACGCTTGATTTGGATTTCGGCTTGTGACCAATTTATTATAACCGCTAAACACATTCCCGGGTCAAAAAATCAAATTGCTGACTCTCTCTCTCGTTTTGCCTTTCAGAAATTCAGATTGCTGGCACCAGAGGCGGACCCGCTCCCAACCCCAGTTCCTCCTTATTCAGAACTGATATTCCCATAAACCACCCTCTGAGACCTCTCCTCGAAGCGTCCATTAATTCCATTCTTCAAGCTGTCTCCCCCAGGACACTCCAATCCTACCTTACAGCATGGAAATGTTTTAAAATATTCCATTCTGCCTATAGTTTACCCTTCCCTGATTTTTCCCTGCTCGCCGTCACCTCATTTATCTCCCATCTCAACACCAATAAAAACCTCCAAGCCAGCTCCATTAAAGGATACCTAAGCGGAATCCAGTTTTTCCACAAACTGTTATATGGCTCGCCTTCACCCCATATAACCAATTCACAGACCTCCCTTCTCATCAAAGGTATCCAAAAAACCCAGCCCAACCGCCCAGACCCCAGACAACCTATCACTTTAAAAATTTTGACCAAATGCATCTCTACCCTCCGTAAAGGTTACCATTCCATCCATACTGCCCGCACATTAGACGCCATGTTTATCCTGGCTTTCTTCGGTTTCCTCAGATGCTCTGAGCTCGCCATTACATCTTGCTTCAACCCAGCTATCCACCCAACTATCTCCGATCTAGCAGTGCTAGACGGTGAAACCATCTCTTACTTCATAAAACAAAGTAAGACAGACCAAACAAAGAAAGGCCATTTTATTTATATTTTTAACCTCCGATCGCCCATCCAACCATTCCAAACCCTCCTAGCTTTCCTCCAGCTCAGGAAATCCCAATCCAAACTCCCTTCCGACCCCCTTTTTACAGACGACTTCAACCGCCCCGCCACTCGCTTCTGGTTCCAAAAGCACCTTAAGTCTGTCTTGCTTCTCTCTGGTACCCCAGCCGACAACTTTTCCAGCCATTCGTTCCGGATAGGCGCAGCAACCACAGCCGCCCAAAAAGGCCTCTCCCAACAGCAGATCCAAGCACTTGGTCGCTGGTCATCAGAAGCTTTTAAGAGCTATATCCGATCAGATCGCTCCCTCATCAAGGAAGCCCACCAAACCCTAGTCGGCCAATCCATTTAACGCCAGCCGCCCACTTGATCTCTAGCCACCCCTTCCAATTTCCCTTCCGCAACGGCTCATCCCCGCTTCAACATCCCCTCAGCGTCCCTCTCGCCTCCTTCCCCACACTGCCACAGCTGTGCCGCTCCCGCTGGAGCCCCCCGCTTACCTCCCTAATGCCGCTGCAATGCCCGCTCCCGCTGGAGCCCCCGCTTCCCTCCCTAATGCCGCTGCAATGCCCGCTCCCGCTGGAGCCCCCGCTTACCTCCCTAATGCCGCTGCAATGCCCGCTCCCGCTGGAGCCCCCGCTTCCCTCCCTAATGCCGCTGCAATGCCCGCTCCCGCTGGAGCCCCCGCTTACCTCCATAAATGCCGCTGCAATGCCCGCTCCCGCTGGAGCCCCCGCTTACCTCCCTAATGCCGCCGCAATGCCCGCTCCCGCTGGAGCCCCCCGCTCATCTCCCTAATGCCGCAGCAGTGCCCACACCCACAGGAGCGTCATTTATAGTTCCCCACTGCCACAAGCTCCTTTCACGCAGGAGGCTTTTCTATAATTTTTCCCCAGCAGTGCCCGCAAGAGCTCCTCCCATATTTTCATCTATGTCCGCTACTATTAACGTCCAGCATCCCTTCAGCCCAAGCTAGGCAAATTTTGGGGGGTTATCTGGCTGCTGTCCCGAGATCATTTGCCTTTGGGGGAGCGCTTATTGGGTTCGGGCCATGCCGAGCTCGGACCCCTCTCCCTGGGCAGGGGGAGTGCCCCGGGCTCGGGAATGATTACCGAGCTCAGAGCCCTCTCCCGGACAGCACGCCAAATACGCTTAACTTTTACGCTGTTTATTATATGTAAGCGCGAACTCGTGAAGTGATGTTTTATTAACAAATTTCGGGAGGAGCTCGCACAGATAATTAACACGGCCAATTCACCATTAGCAATCACACTCCCTATCCAAACACCACAAGCGAATCCCCTTAAATAGCCAAGCATTCTTACCTTCATTCATCTCTAGTTTTTCAGCATCCCTCCCCCTCCCCGTCTCCTCACCTTAAGCTCGGGGGGAGCGCTTATTGGGTTCGGGCCATGCCGAGCTCGGACCCCTCTCCCTGGGCAGGGGGAGTGCCCCGGGCTCGGGAATGATTACCGAGCTCGGAGCCCTCTCCCGGACAGCACGCCAAATACGCTTAACTTTTACGCTGTTTATTATATGTAAGCGCGAACTCGTGAATTTCTGATTGTGGCTGTGTGTGTTTTGGGTTGTATATGACTTTTTTTTCTTGAATGAAAATGAGGTTGTGAGGGATAAACCTAGTCTTTACAATGGTCCACACTATGTATAAAGGCCTACCTATACTTTCCATAAGTCACAGCAAACTCACACCTGTTTTATTTTTGAATGCATTTATAGTTACATTAATTACAATAAATTACATTATATAAGGAATAATTGATGATGGGCCATTGAATTATTAGAAAATCATGTACACCCAAGATGGTTTTGGACCCATAAAAACTGTTGCTGCAAAGATGTTAGAAAAATTATTTTTCTTTCAAGCTAGAAACTGCCACCATGTTTAAATAATAATAATTTCAATATAGAAAAAAAACTAATCAACTAATGTAGGTAAAACATTCTCGAGCTCAAGGCAAGTAAACACTCCAAGTATTACTTACAAGCAAAAGTATTAATACATATATTAATCAAAAATACAAATGAAATAATATTTTTTAAAATAGAATTTTTTAAAAAATAGAATTGTAGGGTTTTTTTTGTAAGTTTTTTTTTATGTAGGTCTATATAAAGGCTATTAGAGAAATAGACTACAGACATTTGATTCACTACAGACATTCAGACATACATGAAGTAATAAATGTTAAAATAAAACACTGCAAAATCTTCGCTGTATACATTAAAGATAATTCTTATTACAGTTAATAAGTGATTCAGTCAAGAACAGTGAGTGATTTTTCTCTTTTTCTTTTGTTGTTTGATTATTGTTTCACGTGGTCTGCTGCTGCAGGTTTACGCTGCTGTCGCTTTAAGATCTGACGCACAGATCAAATATTTTGACGCATCAGTATTTCTCCTGTTCAGGTTTACTTAAGACAAAACCGACGAGCATGTGTGTAGCAATAACAGACCCTGTTAGAAGCGAAAGAGAACTCTGTATTCGCACACTGACTGAGAGGCGCGTTCTGTGATCGCGCTTTGAGTGTGCGCGCACTAGTGATGTGCGGATGGCGGTTATATCCGCGGGTCGGGTGGGTCGGGTAATAAAAAAAAAGCATTCTGATTATTTGCGGGTGGGTCGCGGGTGGATGAGATGAATCAATAATGAGGCAAATATTAACTACATTTTCTAAAATATGAACCTGTTCTAAATACTTTTTTCAGGAAACGATTTCATTTGTGTGTGTGTGTCCGAGAAGTTGTGACAGAAAAAAAGACATTCCAGATCAAGTTTGAAGTTACGCCTGTGTTAATGCTATTGAGTAGGGTAATATTTAGTGGTGTAGTGCAGTACCTGCGGATATCCATTTTTAATCCGCCGGCTTTGCATATACCCACTTCTAAATTCCCTCTGATGCACATCATTCCGTAGTGTCCTGCATTAGCCAAAATCATGACAGGCTACCATTTCTAATTCAGTCGTATGTGAATAAACGCAAATATTCGCTCAAAACACATAGTAAGGACGGTAGGGAATGTGGCGCCGGCTTCCTTTGAAATATGTTTGATGATTGCGCCTGATGCGCCCGCGCTGGTTCCGTCCGCGCCAGCACCAGATTTGCCGAGTAGTAAAATTAACAATTATTATTGATTACTAATTTGAATCAGTACATTATAACGAAACCAATACCTTAAAAATGAAAAGAATTAGATTTTTATGATCTGAAATTTCTTAAACTGGGTGAACCCCTGTAATCTTTTGTCCAGGGATTCAGTAGACGTTCAAACACCCAATCGATTTCATCAGAGATTGCGGAGAGTCACGTCCAGATGTCAGTTAACGTTATTCTTTTTAGCGTGGCTTTGGCTTAAAAGCACGAGTGATTAAGCTCATATAAGTGTGCAGCAATGTGCAGATCAGCTGAATCAATCTGCTGTTAAAAATGAACCATCCATTCATCATAGCATCATGCAAAACTAAGAATTAAAATAACCGTAAATGACGATTGGGTGCGGGTCGGGTGCGGTTATCTAAATCAGAGAAAAATAGAGGTGGGGGTGGGTGGCGGATAATTTATTTGAAGCTGCGGATTCGGGTGACGTTTGAGCTCATCCGCGCATCTCTAGTGCGCACATAAACCCGTCGGCTTTCAAGTAGCTACTGGACAAGACTTTCGTGATAATGCATGGAGTCAGTGACATTTCCGTCAACTGTCTCTGGACTCGGACGGACTCGGGATATTTTCCGAGTCCGAAAGGCTTGAGTCCGAGTCAAGTCCGAGTAAAAATGCATCCGAGTCCGTGACAAGTCCAAGTCACCTAAAAATTGTACTCGAGACCGGACTCGAGTCCGAGTACGAGTCCGAGTACCCCAACTCTAGAACAGACCCATGGAATAGGCCACAACCCTAAGGCCGCGTCATGCAAGAAACCAAGTGCTGACAGGCGGACGTGTTAGACAGTGGAGTCAATACGTAACCTTCCCAACACCCTGGGGGCCAATAGAAGGGGCCCGACAGGGGTGCCAGTTGTACTGAAGCATGGGTTGGGGGGGGAGCATATGTGGTTTAGGCATGTGGGATAAGAAATTGGATATATCTATTCTAGTTATAGATATATGGGGGAAAACACAGCCTATTGGCTGACTGTGGAAAAATACTGAGACTTCTGGGCGAAGGAGACCCAGTCGGAGCACAGTCGCGGACTACTCCGCCTCTAGTCCTGACTGCGGGGCATGGAGGACCCAGGGTTCACCTGGGACACCTGCCGGCCTCTCGCACATGATGTTCACCTTAACACACGGGAGGACACGGGCTCGACGCGGAGATTATAAAATCTCACGAAGGTGTTAGGTGTCGCCCAGCCCGCAGCTCTGCAGATGTCTGCTAGCGAGGCGCCGTGTGCCAACGCATAGGAGGAGGCAACACTCCGGGTGGAGTGAGCTCGAACTCCTAGGGGGCACGGCTCCCCCTGGCCTTCATATGCCAGGAAGATGGCATCTACCACCCAATGGGCCAACCTCTGCTTGGAGATAGCATTCCCCTTCTGCTGTCCTCCAAAGCAAATAAAGAGCTGCTCGGAGCGTCTGAAGCTCCGGGTGCGGTTCACGTATATTCGCAAAGCTCGAACGGGACATAGCAACGCTAAGGCCGGGTCTGCCTCCTCCGGGGGCAGCGCTTGCAGGTTCACCACCTGATCCCGAAAGGGTATGGTGGGAACCTTGGGCACATAGCCGGGCCGGGGTCTCAGAACAACATGAGAATCGGCCGGCCCGAACTCCAGGCACGCTTCGTTGACAGAGAAGGCTTGTAGGTCCCCAACCCTCTTGATGGAGGCGAGCGTGGTCAGGAGCGCCGTCTTAAGCGACAGAAATTTAACCTCCTGGGGTCGGCTAACCCGCAGGCGGGAGCACGCGCATATTTTTCAGATGTTAGCAAAAAGACCTTGAATTGCTCCCGCAATTTTAATTGGACACATAAAAGTAATACATCACCTGAATCTGTAGAAAGTTTACTTTTATTTGTGTATGCTCAACATATCAACAAATGTTCCTGGTTTTTGTAAATAAAGAAAATATACAGGGTGTCATTTCAGTCTTCTCAGTCTCCGTGAATATCCAGTTGAAATGCGTCAATAAAATTAACTTAAACTCAGCGAATACATGACACACAAACACCAGAGATATGTCTATAGAAAGCTTGAAATGTCTACTTTTAAATGAAGTAAGTTTAATCGAAAACACATATTCTGTGTGTAAGTAATCCGTATGAAACCAATACCATGTCCTGTTTTTCCCATCTTAGCTCATTACCGCTAATTAGATCACGCCCACGCGCTGTGCTGCGCTATTGTTATTACAAACATCCACGTGAAAGACGCGCGAAATGACCCCACATCAACTCGTAAACAAAGCAGCAACGTGTTTGTGTCGGATACTTTCGTTTTTGGAAGAAAGCGCTGAGAGGAAAAAGCCTTGTATTTACTCCGGATGAGGACGCGCTGAGAGGAACAGACTGAGCTTGTTTATCTTACAAACAGAACGCGAGCGCGGCTACAGGCAGCTGACGAGAGGATCTTATACAGTGTGTTTCTTATTGGCATTAGATAATGTGTTGTTGAGACATAAACTTGAACGCATTTACTAGTTGGACTTTTTCCAAAACTATAATTCCTGACTAAAATGTGTGAAATCGAGTGCAACATTTTTAAATATCATAGGCAACTTTTCAATGCATCTGTAAGGCGTCAGGAATGTTTTATGTTTCATAAACAAATTGACATTAAAGTAGGGCTAATGTTTAGACGATATAAAAGTAATGTATAAGAATGCTTAGACCAGTCTTTACTGTTGAATACTGTCTGAAAATATTTGCTCAAACGTGTACATAATGTGCTTAATAATAATTTAGTTTCTCAGATGTTGTTTTTATACTGTATAATAATAAATACAAAGCATGTGTGCATATGATAGCTATAAAAATCACATGGGCAATATTAGTGATTGCTAATGTAACAGTGTTGCTCCAGGCCTATCAACGTGTGCACTGATTTATTCATGTATTTATGTTAGTGACTAGATACATATATATATATATTTTTTTTTTTTTGGGGGGGGATATAAATTATAGAACTAATGCTTTTATTTAGCAAGGATGCTTTAAATTGCTCCTGATGTTAACATGCTCACATATGTTTTTTTTTTGTTTGTTTTGCTTTAGTTGTTTGTGATCTGATACCTGCACAACAGATGAATCCTGCATCTTTTCCTCTGAGAGCACTGTACCAACGTCAGATCTTCAACTACACTGATTTTCTATTGGTAAAACAAGTTCCTTGACTACTGATGATGAGTTTTGCAAGCACTTAAATATCAGGTATGATTTACTTGTTTCGCTTGTTGAACAGAATTCAGAAAACAATTTTCAGGAATTACACACCATCTGTTCACATCTCTGTGGTTAGATCAGTGTGCTTAATAATGTGTTGTTGATCTTCATGATGTATGTTTATATTATACTGTGTTGTAAATAAAATACAGATAATCTAAAACCCCAATCTCTGAATCTTCTCACATTGTTTCTTACCTCACAGTCACAGTCTCATTGATGGGCCATTAGGGGAGGGCCTTTTGTCTCTCAGGTGTGAATCACTAAATATTCAATGCCCATTGTCACTCCCTCGCATATTCCCTTTCGATCACAAAACATGTCTTAGAAAATTTAAATAAGTATATTGTTTTTTGTGAACGACTGAACGAGATGATTTTCACATCATTTTGTAGAAAAAACTCTAGCCTACCACATCCAGTTCTCAAAAGTCTTGTGCACAAATGTTCTGAATGTGTTTCTTGGTCTTATTTCAGTGACTTAAAAAAATTAGATTTTCACTAACCACGCATAAATGTTGTTTTCTCAAAAGCACAAACATGTACATTCATGTTGCTTAGATATTATTATAGCCCAGTTTGTGCTGATTACAGTGTAACCAGACTTTAGCCATTAATATGTTTTTAAGATACTGAAAAAAGCACAAATGTCAGGGCATGTCAAAACTTCTCCAGGGCCCCAAAACACCCTCAGACCCCAGAGGGTTAAGCTCGACTGAAACCAGCGGCTCGAAGGGGGGTCCCCGCAGGCCCTGAAGGGTGACGGAGAGATCCCAAGAGGGTACGAGGTGTGGTCTAGGGGGATTAACCCTTCTCGCACCTCTGAGGAACCTCACGACCAGTTGATGCTTCCCAATGGATGTTCCATGAACTGCATCGTGATACGCTGCAATGGCAGTGACGTACACTTTGAGAGTTGAAGGGGACAGCCTGCGCTCCAACTTCTCTTGTAGAAAGGAAAGCACCACTACAATCGGGCATCTCTGTGGGTCCTCACCACGGGAGGCACACTAGTCAACGAAGAGACCCCACCTCAGTGCGTAGGCCTGCCTCGTGGAGGGAGCTCTAGATTGAGTAATAGTTTCTATCACGGCCTGTGGAAGGTCGGAGAGGTCTACCGTGTCCCGTCCAGAAGCCACACATGTAGGTTCCAGAGGTCGGGACGCGGGTGCCAGATTGTGCCCATCCCCTGAGAAAGAAGGTCCTTCCTCAGGGGGATCTTCCAGGGAGGGGCTGCCGTGAGGAGCGTGAGGTCGACAACCCGGCCCGGGTGGGCCAGTACGGCGCAACCAGCAGAACCTGCTCCCCGTCCTCCCTGATCTTGCACAGGGTCTGTGCAAGGAGGCTCACTGGGGGAAAGGTGTACTTGGGCCCCGGAGGCCAGCTGTGTGCCAGTGCGT
Source organism: Labeo catla (assembly GCA_012976165.1). Lineage (NCBI taxonomy): Eukaryota > Metazoa > Chordata > Actinopteri > Cypriniformes > Cyprinidae > Labeo > Labeo catla. Next base: position 76,626 of record VONZ01001321.1, on the reverse strand, counting down.
CCCTGCTGAGGCGAGCCTCGTTGAGGGAGTAATAGAGCTGGCAATTGGAGGATTCTGGGGAGGCAAACAGATCTATCTGGGCCTTGCCAAATCGACTCCAAATCAGCTGGACTGTCAGGGGGTGGAGTCGCCATTCTCCAGGATGGGTGGGCTGCCGTGAGAGCTGATCGGCTGCACGGTTGAGCTCTCCTGGTATGTGAACGGCGCGCAGCGATTTCAGCCGCGTCTGACTCCACAGGAGCAGATGGCGGGCGAGTTGCGACATACGACGGGAGCATAGACCACCCTGACGGTTGATGTACGCAACGGTCGCAGTGTTGTCTGTACGGACAAGCACATGCTTGTGGCGGAGGATCGGAAGAAAGCGACGCAGCGCAAGAAGCACAGCTAGCAACTCCAGGCAGTTGATGTGCCAAAGCAGTTGAGGTCCTGTCCAGGAGCCCGAGGCTGCTTGCCCGTTGCATACAGCACCCCAACCCGTGGTGGAGGCATCCGTGTGGACCACAACATGCCTGGACACCTGTCCTAAGGGGACTCCGACCCGTGGGAAGGCAGGGTCTGACCACGGGCTGAATAGGTGGCGATACTGCAGGGAAACGCCAATCCTGAGTGTGCCACGGTGCCATGCCCATCTCGGGACTCGATCGTGTAGCCAGCGCTGAAGCGGTCTCATATGAAGCAGGCCGAGCGGCGTTACTGCGGCTGCCATATGCCCCAGGAGCCTCTGAAAAATCTTGAGAGGGACCGCTGTCTTGTGTCTGAATAGTTTCAGACAGTTCAGCACTGACTGCGCGCGCTCGTCGGTGAGGCGGGCTGTCATGTTGACCGAGTCCAGCTCCATGCCGAGAAAAGAGATCCTCTGCACTGGGGAGAGTTTGCTCTTCTCTCGGTTGACCCGAAGGCCCAGATGGCTGAGGTGTCGAAGCACCAGGTCCCTGTGTTCGCACAACAGATCTCGCGAGAGAGCTATGATGAGCCAGTCGTCGAGATAGTTGAGAATGCAGACGCCCTTCCGCCATAGGGGGGTCAGGGCGCCCTCCGCGACCTTCGTGAAGACGCGGGGAGACAGGGCCAGGCCAAATGGGAGTACCTTGTACTGATACGCTCGACCCTCGAAGGCAAACCGTAGAAAGGGTCTGTGTCGAGGCAATATCGAGACATGAAAGTAGGCGTCCTTCAGGTCGATGGCTGCAAACCAATCCTGGTGTCGAACGCAAGAAAGAATGCGTTTCAAAGTGAGCATTTTGAACGGCATCCTGAGAAGGGACCGATTCAAAACTCGAAGATCCAGGATCGGTCGTAACCCACCGCTCTTCTTGGGCACGATGAAGTAGGGACTGTAGAACCCCGACTTCATCTCGGCTGGAGGGACAGGCTCGATTGCGTCCTTCGCCAGCAAGACTACAATCTCCGCACGCAGAACAGAGGCATCTGTGTCCGAGTGGACAGAAGTGAAGAGGACGCCCCTAAACTTGGGCAGACGCCTGGCGAACTGAATCGCATAGCCGAGACGTACCGTCTGGATCAACCACCGGGAAGGGCTGGGGAGCTCTAGCCAGGCCCCCAGTCTGACCGCAAGTGGGATCAACGGAGCGTTGACCGACGTGACCGTGGTGGGGCAGCCTGCGGGAAGGGGAAGGGGACTGATCCCAGAAGGATGAACGTCCTGGAGAACAGTCTGGCCGCACTGGGCAATGCTTACCTTCTTCCCAGGTTCCCGCACTGGCGAATGTGGGCTCCGGGTCCGAACCCGAGGAGGCATAGCGTCGCTTAGCATAGCGTTTTTCTTGGGAGCCACAGGGGGGCGCCCTCGGCAACGAGCAGGCTGGGACTGGGCAGCCGGGGACTTCCTGGTAGTCTCTCGATGGGGCAAGATGTGTTTTATAGCCTCAGTCTGCTTCTGGACTGCCGAGAACTGCTGGGCAAAGTCCTCGACAGTGTCGCCGAAGAGGCCGGCCTGGGAGACGGGAGCGTCGAGAAAGCGTGCTTTGTCGACATCTGCCATCTGCGCCAGGTTCAGCCAGAGGTGGCGCTCCTGGACCACAAGTGTGGACATCACCTGACCAAGGGACCGCGCCGTGACTTTGGTCGCCCGGAGAGCGAAGTCAGTCGCCGCACGCAGCTCCTGCATAACCGCTTGGTCAGGACTACCCTTGTGCAGTTCTTTCAATGCCTTGGCCTGGTAGACCTGCAGGGTGGCCATGGCATGCAGGGCAGTGGCGGCCTGGCCCGCAGCGCAGTAGGCCCTGCCAGCGAGAGCTGACGAAAGCCTACAGGCCTTGGACGGGAGACGCGGATGGCCCTGCCAGGTGGCGGCGTCTTGCGGGCATAAATGCACCACAACCGCACGCTTGACCTGAGGGACCCCCGCGTAACCCTTGGCCACCCGCCATCAAGGGTAGCGAGGGGTGAGGAGACAGGGCACGAACGAGCCGAGTAGGGGGCCCGCCACGCCCTGATCAGCTCGTCATGAACCTCCGGGAAGAATGGCACTGGGGGCGAGCGCGGCGGTGCCGCAGACCCCTTGGGCACCTCCAGCCCGATCCCCTTGGCGGCCCGGAGGAGCATAGCCGACAGCTCGGCGACCTCGGAGGGGCGCTGCCCAGCTGAAACGTCCGCTTCATCCGCCGACTGTTCCCCCTCTGATGCTGAAATAGACATCTTATCCTCCTGGGGAGCTCCAAAAGAGACGCTGGGCCCGCTTTTGGGCGGGGGAGCGGTCTGTTTGGGCATCACCACGGGACTACGTGGTGGAGCGGAAGCCCGCGCGGTTTTGCCCGGCGGAACGTTCTGCACCGTCACCTGGAGGTCCCCCAAGTGCCTCGCCGTAGCAGCCGTAAAACCTTTACGGCTCGATGAACTGCCACGGGAAGACGACGAGGGGAGCCGTCTCGCGAACGAGCGGCGGGACCTCAACGTAGCCATGGACATGCGCTCGCAATGAGCACATGAACCATCCACGAACGCCGCCTCAGCGCGCGCTAAGCCCAGGCACAAGAGACAGCGATCATGACCGTCAATAGAGGTAAGGAAACTACCGCACCCAGAAACGCACGGTCGGAAAGACATACCGGGAAAATGCCTTTCAACGACCGTAAGGAAAATTGCTCTTTTCCCGGTTCGCCCAGGGAGGACGCAGCACAATCTGTGCGGTCGAGAACTCGCTGGCGTGCGAGGAAGCCGGCACGTTCCTTGCAGGCACCCGGCTCGCAGGATCTCGAAAACTGCAGCGATGGTCTTCGTTTGTAGCGTTCTTCCTATTCTGCAACAGTAGCTCGCAGCGGTGAGGCTCCGAAGCGAAAATCTGAATGAGTGGATGCACGCCGCCATCTTATATACCCGTATGTACGGGGGAGTGGCGTTGCATGCAAATTCCACTCGCCAATTTTCATTGGCCTTTTCTATAAAGCTCAGAGGTGATTGGTCACTCAAGCGAGTTCCCATATGTAACGTCATAGTGAAACGACTGAAGGGGAAACTAATTTTCTTGCTCCACAGAGCTCCACACTCCCACTGCACCATTATTACACATTATATCATTCTTAATCTATTCTGTACCATATTATTATTAATATACATACACATATATATACATATACACACATGTACGTCCATACGTTCATATGCACATACCTTTAAAAAATAAATAAAGTAATTAATTAGTTTATTAAAAAAGAAGGGAAGAGAAACAACAAAAGCAAGTGGAAAAAAGGGCAAATGTTAAATTTGTATCCTTTTGCTCTATGTATGTTAGCATTGGCTGTAAATAGTGAAAAAAGTTTAATTTTGTAGTGCAAGATGGTACATAAGATCCCTAATCAAATGACTAAAAGTAGGTGGGAATTTGTCCTTCCACTTATGCAATCTAAGACGTCTAGCTATTAAAGTTGAAAAAGAAATGTTTTTTGCATTATTATCTAAACGGAGTTCCATAGTTAAACTGAATACTGCACTAATGCAGATTAGAATATGACCAAAACATTTGTGTATGATTAGCTACAGTTGAGATTAAAAGTTTACCTTCAGAATTTGCAAAATGTTAATTATATTACCAAAATAAAAGGGGTCATACAAAATGGATGTTTATTTAGTACTGACCTGAATTAGATATTTCACATAAAAGATGTTTACATATAGCCCACAAGAGAAAATAATAGTTGAATTTTTAAAAATGACCTCTTTCAAAAGTTTACATACATTGGTTCTTAATACTGGGTTGTTACCTGAATGATCCACAGTTGTGTTTTTTTGTTTAGTGATAGCTGTCCCTTGTTTGTCCTGAACAGTTAAACTGCCTGTTGTTCTTCAGAGAAATCCTTCAGGTCCCACAAATTCTTTGGTTTTCCAGCATTTTTGTGTATTTGAACCCTTTCCAACATTGACTATGATTTTGAGACCTGTTTACACTGAGGACAACTGTTAACCTCAACTGCTTCATTTTTTTTTAAATTTTGTTACATTTTGTCAAAGAACCTATAATATTTTTGAAGAAAATAGTGATTCAGTAGGTAGAACTGGAAAATCCACATTGCTAGATGTCATAAAGCTGCAGGTTTGCAAATATGAAATTAACTTTTTTTAATCAAGATACAATATTTGCCCCCTGGAATGGATATTCAGGTGCATTATTGCAAACAGTTTGTGATCTATTTATGTAAAATACTTTACTTGAATCATTAACTGAAGAAAATCACACATTTTGAGCAAATATGGCTTGTAAAAGCAAACAATAAATGCTGAAGTAACAATGTATGAGATATAGTATATCATTAATAGTTTTGTTTAAAGTAATAAATCTTTTAAAAAATCATTTTTGGCTGGCTTATCAAATGTGCTTTGAAAGGTTTGAGCTTATTTTTCTAGTATTCAGGTAAAAGGTGATTTAACACGTATACACGCAGAGACAGGTTTATAAATGCAGCTTGTTCAAGGTTCAACTATATTTTGCAATCTAGAGTTCTTTGTGTTTTTCTTTTACGGGAGGTAATCTCTATGTGTGATAAAAACACTAATAATGCAGGGTCATGAAAATAAACTCAAAAACAGCACAACATGCACAAAAACACACACATGTTCAAATATTAATGCAGTATTAAAGGGGTCATCCGATGCCCATTTTCCACAAGTTGATATGATTCTTTAGGGTCTTAATGAAAAGTCTATAATATACTTTGGTTAAAAATTCTCAATGGTTGTGTAAAACAACACCCTTTTTACATTGCCAAAATCAGCTCTGCAAAAATCATCTCATTCTGGTTGAGGCTGCTTTAAATTTCGTGTGATCACACCCAACATTGATGAAGAAGCAGCCATGATGGAGGATGTGGGCATGCAGGTTCAGACCAGCCCCTTAATCCTGCTACTCTTTTATATTGCATAAGCACTGGAATGAACTCTCTTTTACAACAGTGACAGTAATAATTCATGGTAGAAAATGTTCTCAGATTTCTTATCTAATCAGTATCAGTTTGCCCTTTCTAGTGGGTGTGGTAGTAAAGGAAGTCCAGATAATGAGCCCTGATTAGACCTGAAGTCCCTCGTCACTGTGAATAATCAGTTTGCATGTGTAATGAGCTCTTTGTTTAAAATTTACATGTTTAGTGCTTACACTTGTGATAAAAGATCATCTCTGCTGCTCGACTTTGTCCGGTTTCATTTTGAGTAACAGAAGGATCTTGTAGGAAACTCCAAAAAGGCACTTCAGGAGCCATTGTCCCCTTTATCAAGATACTTAAAATAAACTAAATGACAGATTAGTTACTAGTAAATTACTTAAAATTAATTAAAATGGAACCGGTTCTCGATACCCAACCCTACACACACGTGTTAATGTGGAAATGCAACATTTACATTTACCCAGAAATTCAAAATATTTGGACAGTATGAATGTATTTTTTGTGCTTTTGTGTAGCCCACCTGTATGACACACACGCACACACACAGCGTTTTCAGACACCCACGAACTGCCAACAACCTTCTTAAGTTTGTTTTATCATTCAGCTGTAGCTGAGACCCTAATGAAATTATTTTATGCATTATTACAAGTATAGATGCTGAAAGAGTTCATTAACCTGTTTAATGCGAACAATATCACTTAAGACTAGTTTGACAAACACCGTTCTAACAACAAGTACAACCATTGCAGAAAATTCATTATAACACCACAGTAAGATAAAGCGCAGAACGATTGACCAACTTATCAAATGCTAAACATATTTTTACAAGTGCCTGCTTACATAGTTTAAGACGAAACTTAAAAAATATAGGCATGAGCTAACAATCGGTAAAAATACTGGCCACACTCAACATACAGAGGGAAAGACTGAATATTCAGACAGCAAGAGCAGGACCATATTGATTTTTTCTTAAGATAAAGACAATTATTTGGTTTATTTGGCATCTCGCTTCACAACGGTGCTCCATTACAGCACACACGTCAAGTCTGTTTTAGCATACGTATCTTGTATTATTCTTCAGTATAATTGTTTAGTCTAAATATGTTTTAACAATTATTTGTGTTTTTGTTTTTTACAAAGTTGTTAAACATGCGTAACTAATACCTCACTCAAACACTGTAGACTTTCAGGTCAGGGAACTACATTACCCAGCATACACCTCAGTCTTCAAACATGGCCGCTGGTGATACATATCCCAAAACACTCATTGGACTTCTGATTATACACACCCTAAGATACCCTATATAAAAAGACTCACATTTCCACAATTTTTGTTATACGTGGGAGACATTTCTGCATTGTTACAATGGCCTCCGCTGCACCAATCACTCCTGAAACAAGAGTGATGTCTGTAACACCACAAAGAAGTTCTGTTAAAACGGGTGAAGATAGGCACCTGGAAAGTCACGGTCTGACAAAGATTCTCTGTGAAGATGAAGATTTTGTGAAACACGATTTTACAGTTATTGATAAGCGTGTGGGGAGATTTGTGTGTTTGACAAGACATTGCAGACTGTTAAACTCTACGTTTTGGATTATTTGGAGGATTATACACCCAAATGTAGCTACCTGCTTTTGACCGCCATAGACTGGAAATACTTCTACAATCAAATTTAGAGAGAATTTAATTCAGGAAAAATGTGGTACTTTTATCAGTGGGACGCGGTCACACCGGGTATGCGGTGTCATGCGACAAAGCGCCCAGCCTACATATCCATATCATCCTGTTGGAGCAAAACGTTTCAAGACCAAAATGACCTGGTAAATAAACGTTGGTGGTAAATAAACATTGAGAAGAATCTGAATCTGAAACAAGCAGCGACAAGTCTGATTCTGATTCTGAACACGATAGTGACTGGCCTATTCCTGAAGACAACCCTTTCGGATGCTGCAAAACAAATCTATATTTCAACCGGAGTGACGTACCTATGTTAAACACCATTTTCTCCACGATAGATGAGCTGTTTCAGTCAAGTTAAACCAAATGATCAGTCTGTGTTTAACTGTGGGATGACTTGTGTATCCAGTGTAACAAACCAGAACAACAGATGTTCCTTACTGTATGTAACAGCTATCGGATTTAGTTTTACCAAGCCATAATGCAGTTTCTTTACTGTTACTTAAAATGTTTTGTGTGTTACTTAAAATGTCTTATTTGCCAATGTTGGCGCTGCTGCGAATGCGCAAGTGGAGTGCAGCTGCGCCTAGGGGTAAAAAAAAAATAAAAATAAAATAAAGTGTCCTGTAAAAGGCGATATAGACTTTGCGTTTAAACAACGTTACAGAGGACAAAAGATTGATCTAATGTGTAAGATCATCGATGCCGAGTGCGCTGGTTTTAAAAATGATACCAAGATATGTGAAATTACTGAAATGCTAATTGTCTTTATACTAACCAAAAACATGCTGGTCTGTGTACATTTTCTTTTCTGGCTAATGTAATGTCAGTACTGTTGTTTGTTTGTAATGGCAATTTGTTTATTTTCTTCACTACTTCAATGTATGAATGCTTATTCAACAATATTTTGTTAAAAATAAAAAAGATGAATCACTCGTTATCCTTTTCTCCAAGTTACTTTTTTTTATTTTAATGATTTTGCATAGGCTTTTATTCAAATTAGTAATTTTACAAATATAATTTTCTAAAAAGCAAACGAGTAGACGAGTGTAGATGTAAATAATTATTTAGAAATGATCTTATATCTGATAGAAACTAAGTTAGTATTAATAATATAACGTAAATGTCTCGAATGAAGACTGAGTTTAAAAACAATATTTTATTAAATCAACCAAATTCACAGAAATATTGAGGTATATGGCCCGCTAACACAACAGCAAAAAAATAGAAAACAAAGCGTAAGGCTTGAAAATTACAATTAGTTAGGGAAATAAGATAAGGATGGTGACACTGCGGTAAACAAATTCAAATATAAAGAGCAAACAAAGTCATGGAAACATAAAATTGTTGTGGTTTAACGCTATGAAAAACTTTATTTATATCTCACAATGGTGTGACGAGGCCTAGCGTACAAGCGTGGATAAAGTCAAGATATCTAGCAATTTTAGGTGTACTTAGCAGGGATCAGTCTGTTGTGTTGTTAGGGTACATTGTACTTATTGTCGTTATGAATATATGTACGCTTATATTCATTTTAACGTTTTAATGAACGCAGTTACGTAATTTGTCTTAGTGACATTCGATGGAATTTTTTATTAAAAGATGACACAGTGGACCTGAAGGATTACAAATTTAAGAATCTGTTTAAAATATGCTGATCCTATGCATATTTGTTATAGGTTCCAATATAACAACTGAACTGAAAAAGTTATGTATATTGTGACAGTCTAAGAGCAGGCAGCCCAGGCCCTGAGACAGTAACCTTTTGTCTTTATGCAGTTCCTGAGCATCTGGCAGGTTTTCCCAAGTTAAGTGTGAATTCTAAGCTCAAGGTACAACTGTGCCTTTTGTTTAAGCACCTATGCATTTGAATGACACTTGTATGCTAAATAGATCAAGGCTGGGAAAAATCTTTAACTGAGCTGTTTTCCTGTACCACATTTGCATGCTTTGTTTAGATTGATTCCACCTCTATGTACTCCTCCCCCTTCAAACCTATATACTCTGCTGTGCTGAGATATTGAAAGACGACTTTTTGAAGACTGCAGTGCAGAGCAGCGAGTATCTGAATAAAGAGAAACTTCTGCTTCAAGATATCCAAAAACGTCTCCTGGTCTCTAAGAAAAAATTCACAACAGACCTTTACTGTCACATTTAGGTTTTCACCACTTACATGCACCCAACCACCGAAACCTGTTATAAACTTCATGCCTGACACTTTTGCAACTGACTAAAACTAATAAGCTAAACAAACAATGAAGGATCAATGCATGAAACTGTGACCCTGGACATTGTTAACTTAAATGAACACCAGACAATAATCACCAATACGTGTTCACACAGTTAACTTTATTTAAATGTTCCACTATTATAAAAAGACCCTGAGTTGTTAGAAAAGAAATGACCGATGAAAAGAAAGGTTCACTGAGCCGAACTGTCCAAATTAATCGATTCGCAGAAATGAATCAGACTCTGCATCACTAACACAGATAACAAAAAAAAGGGGGGGTGGGTGGGAGGGGAGGGGGTTACTTAAAATACTGAAATGCATCAAAAGAACAAGAAAAGAATGCTAATTCATTTTTCCGACACTCCTGAATGAATCGCCCATCAATCAGCATCCAGGACACTGGGATAGAGCAGGTCTTTGGAATGTCCCATGTGATTCGCGTAATTGAAACCACGAGCCTTTGTTCTTCTCTCACTCACTGCAGTCCTCCGTTCACAGGTGTTTCCTGTATTGCTTTTATATCTTTCGCAACCAGAACTTGAAAAATCTGCCTTTTTACTTTCACATTCCTCAATTTTCATGTTCCATCTTTCCGTATACTCCCCCACTGCTGCTCTGTTCTGAGAGAGAGGCTGTGACATTACTTCCTGTGAGGCAGCAGCTAATCATCAAATGGTAGTAAAGTGAATATAACTGTTTTATTGTAGTAGGAAGTTTGAGCTTTACTGTACAAAAATACCCATGATCACCTGAGCCACTTTTTGACCACTGAGCCGCTTTTTCCATGTCTATCATTTTTTTCTTTTTCTTTTTTCAAAGCCAAGAAACAATTGCTGTTTCTTTGTAGCAGAGTGCAATAATTCTCTTTCTTTGTCCTGTTTTGGTTGAAGATCTCTTGCCAAAGTGAGAAGGCTAGATGTGAAATATCTAAATAAATATGGACGAAAGAGATTTTTATAACCGTTTATGTTTGTTTAAATGTAAATTGTTTTATATCGGGGGTTACATATGGGGAGTATTTTTATTTAAAAGAATCTGTTCTGGAAGTATATTAATGTCCCTAAAATCTCAGAATAAAATGTGCTTACATAAAATGTAAGTCTATTACCATATTTACTGAAGTATCGCTCGAGACGCACTGATATAAAAATTGTAATTAAACTATATTTGGAGTACTACTTGTGCACAGTGCAAATGTCATAATATTATGCTTAAAATATGTTTTAATGTCACTATTGATGAGTGTACCCACATAGCACACATACGTCCGCAAGATGTCTATTAAAGATTGCATGATCTAGACAGACATCGGTAAGTTGTCAGTTTTACATACATTCTAACTCATAAACATCTTAAAGACATCTAATAGGAAATGTATTGCAGATGAGCAAACACTCTAAAAAATACATCTTGCAGATGTAAATGCAGACGTATGTCTGCAAGATGTCTGTTAAAGCTCACTTGATCTAGAAAGCATCTGCCGTGTACAAACATCTGACAGTTTTACATATATTCTAAATCAAAAACATCTTAAAGACATCTAATAGACGTCTTCCAGATGTAAATGCAGACATCCAAAAGACATCTCTGTGATGTATGTGTGCTAGCAGAGATTTGTGTATCTTTAGCTGGACTTCAGCACTACTTCCACACAATTAAAGTGCATTTAGTGCAAAATTAGTTGTTCCAATTTAACAGACTTTAAACATACTAGTTTAGTATAGTAAAAGTACAGTTGCAGGGTATTTTTATTAAGTACATAATATGTAAATGTATTTGTAGTATACACTGATAGCACACATACATCATGTTTCCTATTAGATGCCAAACAGATGTTTATCAGATGTCTTTTTTAATGTTTATGATTTAGAATGTACGTAAAAATGACATCTTACAGACATCTGTCAGATGTTTGTACACAGCAGATGCTTTCCAGATCAAGCAATCTTTAACAGACATCTTGCAGACGTATGTATGCTATCTAGGTCCATAGCATGAAATAAATGTATTTTAAATGCATTTTAGTATATATATTTTTCACTAGGGTACACTTCTGACTAGAACTTTTAGAACTATCAATAACACACAGCAAATTACTTAAAAGGGCAAATAAACCAACTGTAAAACAGAAGCTAGTAGATACGCTGAACGCTGAAGAGAAAATACTGTACCGTACTGTGGGGGTTTATATAAATGTATCTCTGAAGTACAGTACTGAGGTACTGTGTTCAAAACAAATTAGATGGTATTTTCTTTTCATCTTACCTCCATTTAATGCATATTAAAGAATTGTTAATAAGTGTCCTGCTGCTTTGTTTACAGCAGTAACCAAATAAATGCTGTATGGCTGCTGTTCCATAAGCGCCACCCGCTGTCTCATTCAGAACGTCTGCTGTTTTTGTTTGATGCAGATATATTTTATGTGGCACAGTTTCACAAAGCTAAGTCACACTGTTTTTTCTGCTTTACATTTTGAAATGATACTAATCTAATTTACATAAAAAACTGCTCATGTGATCCACCTTATTCTTTAACAACACAAACCAGTGTGTTCATAATCAAAGATAATACATTACAATAATATGGTAAGACACACCAATTTGCAATATCAAGCAGCAAAACGAACTGTTTTGTACAGCAAAAAAATAGCTGGACGTGGATGAGGCCGGAAGCCAGACCCCTAAAATTTGGGCTGTGCCCACTCTTACAGAAAAATAAGTTGGATATTAATTATGTTTTTTTGGATTGTGATTAAAATGCAGTGGTTCTGCAACTGTTTCATGCATTCTGATTCAAATAAAGGCCCAGGCAGGGAAAAACCATGATAATCGTAACATCGACAGAATCCTAAAAAAAAACCTGATACAGATTTTTGGTCACACCGCCCAGCATACTCTAGATATTATATAAGGTTTACAAGAGATATACAATATTGGAGCAGTATATAGTTATATCTGGATAAGGTAATAAATGGCATTATAGGGTTATTTAGAACAGTCATATGATGTGTTGGCGATGTTTTAAAGTGCCAGCATTATCTAATCAACATTCTTTCAGACAGTAATTTCAGATAAGAGAGTTAGTTAATATATTAAATAGGCTTGCATTTACCATTCAACTTCATTCATAATAACACAGTCGCAAACACTGTCATAAACATCTACGTCAATCTCATTCTAACCCAGTGGTGGCCGAGGGTACATTTTACTGTCCAGAGTCTATAAAAACCTGTTAACTCTCTTTGTCAGATTACAGTCCTGTCTGTCCCGGGTAGTGTGTGCGTGTACGTATGAACGAGTGTGAGTGTGCATCTCTGTTCTAAAGGATATTGTTTACGAGAGGACTAGAAAGCAGCCACAGTCAAAGCAGTCATCATGACAGGTGAGTAAACCTGGATGTTGATGTGGTACAATGTAATAATAGTTACCCCTGTAAACTTTGGGTTTGTACATATGCTCTGAATGTGTGTGTTCTATGCTTAACCAGGGCAATGCACAGATTGTCCATAAATATGTTAGTGTGAATACATTTGAAATAGCACTGGAATTCAATATTTTCATACTGAATTCATATTAGAGCTATTTTAATGACATTTCACTTCATTTTTGCAGACAAAGAGGAAAAAACAGCAAATAAGACCAAGAGTAGGGTGAGATTTTAAATCCTATAATATACACATATTTACTCACTGGTTTACCACAGTATTTATATTTGATTATTGTTACTGTACAGTAAATATATTTTAAGTATATGTCAACACATACTATTACGAAGTACTAAGTACGTCATAATTGAGCTGTGATTTTTCATTGTAGCCAAGTGTCTTTGGATATCCTATCAGTATATTTTTCATTGTGGTGAGTGAGTTCTGTGAGCAATTCTCCTACTATGGCATAAAAGGTGAGATACATACACATACATGAAATAATGTGAACATTTATCTCTGTTTTACTGTTACTCCACATACGGTTTCACACAGCTCAGTCTTTCTCTTTCTTTCCTTTTTAATACGTTTCACCCATTTCTTGCTCTTGTTTCCCATCTTTGTGTTTTGCAGTGGTGCTCGTGCTGTACTTGAGGCATTTAATAATCTGTGATGGTGATAAACCCATCACCATCTACTACGTGTTTGTGGCTCTGTGCTACCTAACACCTATCCTGGGGGCCATCATTGCAGACTCATGGCTGGGGAAGTTCAAGTGAGTTTTAGGACTTGGAACATTTTCTGAATAACATACTTCCATGCAAACCATACTAGGAATAGTCAGTGAATTTCAAACGTTTTGATTCTAAGGCCTCCTTTTCTACAGTATCAAAACAGCTACAATCCAAAAAAGGAACCACAGTTTCCACGTTAATTCTATGCGGCACAATTGCTGTGCTTTTTATAACAATGTTTCTTGAGCACCAAATAATCATATTAGAATATCATGTGATCACTGAAAACTGGAGGGAGTAATGGCTGCTGAAAATGGCAGCTTTGACATCACTGGAATAAATTACATTTAAAAATATATTCAAATAGAAAACGTTTTAAATTTTAATCATATGTCACATATTATTTTCATCAAATAAATAAATAAAAACTTTAAAAATGTTTCCGACTTTTAAACGGTAGTCTGTATAATTTAAAACCCATTTTGAAGTAAAACAATAATTAGTTAATAATAAGCTGGTATTAAAAATTAAGTAATTTTCATTTGTTTTACCTTTTTTTCCCTTAAAAATTTATTTGGACCCCTAGCATCCCCTTGTGGCCTCCTGATGGTCACCAGACCCCAGTTTATAAACTTCTAAGTGCACAGACAAAAGACTTAGTTCAACAGGATAAGATAGTGAATTTAATTTCTACTAGAATTCATACATGCATAAACATGACCTCCGTTTTCCACTTTTCGCAGGACTATTGTGTCTCTATCTATAGTATACGCCATCGGCCAGGTGATCTTGGCTATCAGTGCCGTCCACGACATCACAGATGGCAACAGAGATGGTAAACCTGACAACATGACCTTCCATGTGTGAGTTACCACTTGGGATATGCCTTATCATTATATTATTATATTATTGTAAACATTACCCAAATAATCTACCGAGTTATTATTAGGTTCTGCATAAAACAAGCATTTTCACATTATTTAGTATGAATTTGCATTTTATCTCTTTTATTTTAGTGCCCTGTCCATGTTGGGACTCCTCCTCATTGCATTGGGAACTGGAGGTATTAAACCCTGCGTGGCAGCGTTTGGAGGAGATCAGTTTGAGGACCATCAGGCATGTGGTCCCTTACACACACACACACACACACACACATTTGACAGATAAACACACACCCTATTAAAGAGGATGAACTGAGCACGTCCTCAAGCACAGCAGCACGTTCTTGTGTGTGTAAATCAGCTGTTATCAGCTCAATGTTAAGTCTCTGATACTGAGTGCTAGAGATTGACAAATAGAGATACTTTTTTTTTTGGCTCCTACCCCCCCTCCACCCTTGTCACAAGGATATAAAGTCTAAAGGCCAAAGGTCAAAGTTGAAATTGTGCTGTGGCATATTTTAGACTGAATGTTACTTTATGAGAAATGTTTATGTATTTATTAGAGTAATGTCAGCATTCCTCGTATTGTAATTGGGGTTTTTTCCACATGCACTTACATGTTTTCAGACAGTAGAAACTGCTGAAATATTAAGCAGCACAACTATTTTCAATACTGATAATAATAATAAATGTTTATTAAGCACCAAATCAACATATCAGAAAGATTTCCGAAGGACCGTAAGACAGTAAAGACTGAGAATTCAACTTTGCCATCACAGGAATAGAATAAAATCAATTATTGTAATATTGTAAGAAATAATAATAATGAAATAATTAAAAAGTAACATTTAAAAAAATGACTGAGTTTAAATGTTTGAACGGTAGTGTGTATAAATTATTTTAATCATTATTTTATTTTATTTCAGGAAAAACAAAGAAGTACCTTCTTTTCCATCTTTTATCTGTCCATTAACGGTGGCAGTCTTCTTGCCACTCTCATCGCACCCGTCCTGAGATGTGTGTATTTTGTTACAACGTGAATAGCATCTTTCACATTTGTTGGTAAATACGTGATTGGTAAATATGCTGTTGAATAATCTGTCTTGTCTTTGTATTGGTTATGTTCTTCAGCTCAAGAGTGCGGTATATACTCGAAGCAAACTTGTTACTCGCTGGCTTTTGGTGTCTCTGCAGCTCTCATGGTGGTTTCCCTCAGTAAGTTACAGCAGTTTTCGTTCCACTTGTATTTATTTTGACATGTGCAATATCTTTTATGACCACTCGATGGAAGCCGTGATCGACTTTGGTAATTCTTCTCTTCTCAGTTGTGTTCATCGCAGGCCACAAAAAGTACCTCATGGAATCCCCCAAAGGCAACATCCTGGTGCTAGTCATGAAGTGCATTGGTGTAAGAACACCAACTGATTATGTTTTCTTTGGAAATTACAGTTCACTTTCCATTAAAAGACTTGCATGTTTGATAAACAATGAAAAAAATTAGTATGCAAATACTATGACGTCACTAAATTACTACTGTAGCTTTACAGTAGATTATAATGATGTCCTTTTACATACAGTATTTTGAGTAACTGTAATTTAGTTTACAGTATTATTAATCCGCTGGCTGCTATACTGCTAAGAGTTGCTAGCTTAACTAAGTTAACAAAGGAAATCTACAGTAGCCTATTTACAAATGAAACTGATCTGCACCTGAAGTCCTGGTCAATAGTTTTGCCTCTCAGATCCATTCCATTCTCGATTCTCTCGCACTGATTACTCTAATAGAAACCTTTTAGCAGAAATGCGGAGCACGCGCATGAGCCTAAACGCATTGCCAGTACAGACTAACCAATTCATGATTTATAGATTTGTTATTGAATGGTTATACACCAAATGCAGATTAAAACTAAAGTAACAAGCCTGTTTTGAAAATGTAACAAGTAGAAAGTACAGATATTTTTGTAAAATGTAAGGAGTAAAAGTAAAACGTAGTCAAAAAAATAAATATTATTTATGAAAATATATTTCTAAACATACCATATGCTCAGTTTTAGTTTTAGGCTTCTATGTTGAGTATAGGCCCAAAACACTAAATGTCAACTAGGTTACTTGTCAACTGTGTTACCCAGTAAAGGTAACATGGCGTACAGTAGCAAACATAGGTAGTATTTTATGCACATACCCTACTGATCAACTTTATTTATATAGCACTTTATACAATATAGATTATTTCAAAGCAGCTATGTAAGGTCATGTTTGGATTTTTTGGGAAAAAGGAAAACTTTTTTTTTTTCCACACTGTCAAATTCTAAATGTACCTTTAATTATAGAATGACCCAGTTATTAATTGTTCATATGTACTTGTTTTGGTAACATCAAGTCATATGGAAAAGTCTAATTGCATGATTGTTGTCTTTTCTCTTCTACAGTTTGCAGTTAAAAACCGTTTCAATCACCGCAGTAAGCAATACCCCAAGAGACAACACTGGATGGACTGGGCACAAGAGAAATATGATGTATGTTGCATAAACCATTTTGATTAAATGTTTTAAATATGCACAGCATGCACCAGTTAACTCTTCAATGCAGAAAGATGTTCACACAGACATTTTGTCTTTTTACAGAAACTCCTGATTGCTCAGGTGAAGATGGTGTTGAAGGTTCTGTTCCTCTATATCCCTCTGCCAATGTTCTGGGCCTTATTTTATCAACAGGTCAGTGATGCTACAAATGCCGTAATCAAGATGCATTCTTACACAAACACACATTTGAGAGTTTTTTTGTCTTTCCAGGGCTCCCGTTGGACTCTTCAAGCCACCACAATGGATGGTAACTTTGTAAGTAAAAAAACAAGTGCAACTATAAAATACACACATATCAGTACAATTACATCATATTTTATATGGCATATTTCTTCTTTCTTTCTGTCATCATAGGGAGCGTTTATAATTCAGCCAGAGCAAATGCAGGTGAGACTGATTTATGCGACACAGTTTGTTTTGTGTCTCTATACTTGTGTTTTACTATGATTAACAGGATATGAAATTATATTCTACATTGTAGTGTACATATAGTGCATTTGTACTCATTATTTGTTTTCTGGTGCAGATTGTGAACCCCATACTGATTGTGACAATGGTGCCGGTCATGGACTCTGTAGTGTATCCAATTATCAAGAAGTGCCGTATTAACTTCACGTAAGTGCTGGATAACTTTTATTGAGTTGTGGTTATGAGTCATGACATGTTATTTGAATGTGCGATTTTGGTGATTTCCAGGCCCCTGCGGAGGATTACTGTTGGTATGCTGCTGGCCGCGCTAGCGTTTGTGGCTGCTGCTCTTTTGCAGATTCAAATTGACGTGAGTAATCGAGACCTTGCAGTCTAGCAGATACGTTGCAATGATGTCTAAGAAATGAAACCTGATGCATATTTCAGATTGTTATTAGCACAGCATGCTTATTGGCTTGATTTATGCCCTTATCACAATGCATTTGATATACTGTACATTCTCAGCAAATAAAAAAAAACTGCACTTTTCTGACATGCCTGTCTTGTAATCCAACAGCGAACAATGCCCAACTTCCCATCAAAATCTCAAACCCAGTTGAAGTTCCTAAACTTAGAGAGCACATCAGTACCTGTTGAAGTGGCGGGGCAAGAACCATTTACTGTTCCTGGTTTTAATGTAAGTTCGCATAATGGCTTCATTCAAAACTGAACAGTATTTGAAAGAGTTGGAAAACCAGAAATAAAAGAAAGTAACAAATGGCAGATTGGGTGTCTCTTTAATTATGGACATTTTTAAAATATATGCTACACTTTGAAATCTTGCCCTGTTGGTGTTTAAGTATATTTAGTTTTGAAAAATCTTAATTTGGGGCAGAATTGTTTGTTTTGATGGACAGTACAAATTTTGTCAGTTCAACGGTAATTTTAAAATAAAAATTATATAAATACATTTCATTAAATAAATATTAAAATGGTTTATATTGAATTTTTATAATATTTTTTTAAGACAATGATAATTCATCTTTGACATCACAGAAATAAATTACTTTAATGAATCATTTTAAAATATTAAAATATAAAACAGTTATTTTAAAATATAGTACTATTTGACATTGTTATGGTTGTATTGTATTTTTGATAAATTCTATTTTCAAAAATCTGACTGAACCTAAATTATGTAACAGTAGTACATGTTAAAAAACTTGAAATCTGTCAATCCCTGGGACATAAAAATGCTTGTATTTGACAAAACAATATGCACATGTGCTTAAAACTATAGAAGTGTTTGTAAACTGTACATAGTTATCTTACAGATTCTTTTATGTTGTTGTGCTTCCCCAGTCCTCGGATGAATATATGACCCTTGACACTGAGACAATTGCAATCTCTGTTGGAGGAAAAAATACTACAGCTACTTTCAAGAACACAATGAGACACACCGTTTTAATAAATGCTGATGGAGTGCAAAAGACTGTAAGTACTACATTATTTTTTTTTTTACATTTTGGTATTTAATTGAATATCTTTAAATTCCACCGTAGTCAAAACTTTTATCTCTTAAAACTCATCTTTGATCATCAAAATTATAAAATAATTTTGTCATGCCTTAAAATTGCTTGAATGTAACTCTATCCCCCATTGCTCATTACTATACGTCGATCTTTGAATACGCAAATTAGCCCCGCCTCCACCCAGCCACACCAGCCAGAGCCTCCAGGTCTGGTCCACTGACTGAACTTTAGTAAACGCGATATAATGGCGATAAACGGATAATGATAAAAACTTTGTTTTTACTAGCGGACAACTACAGTGGATACTGTAACATTCGTTGACGTTACTTACTTAATGATGTCATGTTCTGAAAATGTCTTGAAGGCTCGAATGCAGCTTAGTTTGTGATTCCAATTCGCGCCCGCGAGTATTTGCGTGTAAAGTGTGGACGCCAATGCGGGAGAGATGCGTCTGACTCCGGGCGACTCTTATTACACTGTTGCCGCGGGTTATATTATTCAAGTTAACGGTTAGCGGTTTAATTTTTGTTTTTTTGCTGGTAATCTTGTTAAATGCTAATAATGGGAATCTATCAATTGACATGATTGGTTACTGAAGTTTGTGACGTAGCCAAAAAAAACAAAAAACAAAAACCTTTTCTGGGAAAAACTACAGCTTTAATAAGATAATACTCAGCAATGGTGTTGATCAATGGATTGGCACATGGTTTGTCTAAAACCATATTGAAACACCACATAGACACATAAACAACATAACTTGAATTTCACTACGGGGGACTTTAGTAAATGTGTACTTTTTGTAACATTAGAGGAAATGAGGATACAGTAATTGTAACTCTAACATTAAGTGTGTTCTGATTAATCGTTTTGTTTACAGCTAGAAGACATAACTAAGAAACCGAAAGAAGGCTTGAATGCTATCAGGTTAGTGCATTTCTAAGTTATGTTTTGAATATCTTTTTCAAATTGTATTGGAAGAGATGTTTCAAAAATGAAATGCCTATTCAAATTCATTAACAGAAAACATGTTTGTAGGTTTGTGAATGGCTTTAGATCTGAGCTGAACTTCACAATAATGTCTGATAATCTGGGTCCCATCGCTCCCTTACAAGAATCAGACTACTTCAGTGTGTCTCAAGGCAAGTATGTGTTGTGTTTTATATATTGTGTTATGTATTACAGCTATACATATACATGGTAGCTGTCATATAGCTGATAAAAACACAGTGCAAACCCATGCTGTCTTTCTTAACTGATTTGATATCCCCCTTGCCAGAGCCAACTTTACTATTGTGGATGAAGGAGGACAGATGTGCCACTACATCCTACAGCTGGGCTTTAGAAGCTCCTACACAGTCCTGATCCCAAGCACCTTTAGTTTTGGAGAATCTGTAAGTCTGGTTTTTACGGTCACAGATTATAGTATGAACCTAATTAGGAGTAGTTAGAACTAGAAATAGTTCATCCTGTATCCTATATGCTCATCATTTCCCCCATGTTTTTGCAAACCTGTATGGATTTTATTCCTCAGAAGAATTCAAAAGAAAATATTTTGAAATTTTTCAACTATTTTTAGCAATAGAATGTTGTGTAGTGAAGTTTTATTGTGTAGACAAAAAAAAGCTTTTTGACCCCTGCATACATGACAGCAAACCAACTGACACATTCAAGGCCCAGAAAGGTAGTAAGGACATCGTTACAATAGTCCATGTGACATAAGTGGTTCAACCGTAATTTTATGAAGCTACGAGATAAATTGTGTGCACAAAGAAAACAAAATGACTTTAACAATTTCCTCTCTTCCCTGTCACCCCAGTACCACACATGCAATAATTTTTTTTTCTTTGCACACAAATAGTATTCTCATAGCTTCAAAAAATTACAGTTGAACCAATGATGTCACATGGACTGTTTTAACAATGTCTTTACTAAGTTCCTGGCCCTTAAACATGGTAATTACATTGCTGTCTATGCAGGGTCAGAAAGCTCTGAGATCCATAACATCTTAATTTGTGTTCTGAAGATGAACGAAGGTCTTACAGGTTTGGAATGACGTGAGGATGATTAACATGAATTAATAACAGAATTTTCATTTTTGGGTGAACTATCCCTTTAATATAATGACTCTTCTAGTATATTCCAATACAAAACTTGGAAAACAAGTAAACTACTGTCTGTGTACAAATAGTGATTGGAGAAACGAGCCTTTTCAAAGCTTTGAATCAATTGAACCAACTTCTTCGAAAAATGATTCATTCTTTCAAAACACTCGAACGCCACGCGCTAGTGACGCCTGCTGATGAAAAGTGTGTAAATGCAACAAAATGCAACTTTTTAACATACATAAAAACAGCTTTTAAAAACCTGTTGCAAATGTTTTATTTAAAATATAAATTAAATGCAGTAAAAATAATAAAATACCATTAAATGTAAAGTGTCTGTATAATAAGTTGGTTTTTGCAGGGCTTGTTTAGTTTGTTTTATGGAGATCTCGTATATAGAGGCCAGTAAGAGACTATTAACTACTTCTCATCCTTTTAATTACACAAATGTGACCCTGGACCACAAAACCATTTATAAGGGTAAATTTTTCAAAACTGAGATTTATACAAGCTGAATAAATAAGCGTTCTATTGATGTATGGTTTGTTAGGACAATATTTACCCGAGATACAACTATTTGAAAATCTGAGGGTGCAAAAATATTGAGAAAATCCCCTTTAAAGTTGTCCAAATTAGGTTCTTAGCAATGCATATTACTAATCAAAAATTACATTTTGATATATTTACAGTAGGAAATTTACAAAATATCTTAAGAGAATGTAATCTTTACTTAATATCCAAATGATTTTTGGCATAAAGGAAAAATCAATCATTTTGACCCATACAGTGTGTTTTTGGCAATTACTACAAATATATCCATGCTACTTAAGACTAGTTTTGTGGTCCAGGGTCACAAGTGTCTCGTTAAAATGTCTACAAATTGATAAAACTGATCTGAGATCAGGTAAAAAAAAAAAAAAAACATAGACGCTGTTATAACTCTCCATTGACTTTGTATTGAGGAAAACTAACTCCCTGTCATTTCTGACTTATAGCAAAAAACAGAACAACGTCAAGGTGTACAGTAAACAAGCTAAAAATCCTAGAACTATGTTTTTATAAGGGTGTGTTTATAAGGGCGTGGGTGTGTTTTTCAGATTGTGACACGTGTCGCTGTCTCTTGAAATTTCAAAAAGTTTTGAAACAGTTATGTTTCAAAACGTAATGAACCTCATTTATTAAAATCACATGACTTTGGCAGTTTGAAGCTTCACGAAGCAGTACTTCGAAAGCGCCCATCACTTGGTACTAGACATAGCAGCTAGTTAGCAAATCTAGTCATAATTTGCTGTCCATCTCAAAAGTGGAAATCACAAATAATTCTGTCTGAATGTGTGTGCAGTGTACCGAGAACATTACAGCAATACAGGATATTGGACCGGACAGTGTCCACATAGCCTGGCAGGTCATTCAGTACTTTTTGTTGACCTGCGGAGAAGTGGTCTTCTCTGTCACCGGCCTGGACTTCTCCTATTCACAGGTATGGAGTGCTCTCTGGAGCTCAACATTTACAGTTAAAATCAAAATTATTTGTAATTATTATAAAATTATAATAAAATTATAATAAAATTATAATAAAATTATAATAATTATTATACTCCCTTGACCTGTAAGACACGTTGCTGCAGAGAACAAAATTTTATACAAACAATTCAAGTACACAAGGCATCAGTACACAATAGGAGAACGTTTATCAATACACATTTGAGTAATTCTGAGAACGTAAGTTGATGAATAATGAAAAAAAATCAAATTGGCTCTAAACATTAATGTTCAAAATGCTTCAAGCCTCAAAAGTAAAATTTGGTGCAGAATCTTTTATTCTTTAAAGCCACCAATAAATGTTGTTTGGAAGTGCTTAGAAGCTTCTGTCTCTTCTCTACTGCAATCTTGGGCCATTCCTCACCTGAAAAAGCTTTCAGATCACTGATAATCTTTGGTTTTCACTTTGCCACTGCTTTTTTCAAATTAATCCAAATATTTTCAATGAGAATTAAATCTGGAGACTGAACAGGCCACTCAAGAACATTCTATGACTGATCCCTGAACCAAGCATAAGTAGATTTGCATGTATACTTTGGGATGATTGTCCTGCAGGAAAGTCCACTGATCATTAGCTTTAGGCATTGCAGCAAAGGCATCACAATTCTTGCCAAAATGGACTGATACCTCAAAGAATCCATCATATCCTTCATACAGTCATGATTTTCACTTCATGCTACAGTAAAACAACCCAATAACAGGACTGGCCCACCTCCATGTTTGACGATGCACCAGACATACCACTGATCCATAGGTCTAAAAAGTTCCAGTTTCGTCACATCACTCCATAAAACATTCTTCCAGAACTCCACAGGTTTATCCAAAAGAATTTAGCATGCCTTTTTGTTCTTCTTGGTCAAGAGTGGTATTCGGCAAGATGCCTCAACATTATATTAACATAGATGCCTTATACATTGCACCGAAATATTTTTTCTCCTTTCGTCGGCTCATCTTGCAAGTCTTTGGCTGTACATTGCAGGTTTTTCTCAGTTGCTCCGATTAAACATTTTATGATATTGCGCTTTTTTGTTCAACACCCTTAAAGTTTTTCTGGTACAACACACTTTAAACTAAGGAACAAGGCTGCCAGCTGTTTCTCTAGGAACTTTTAATGTCTTGGACATCTTAAATGTAGCTATACACTTTGTAATAAAATAAAAAAAATTTATTCTCTATAGCTTTTGTGACAGCTCTGTTGACTTTGCTTCAACTTCAGCTTCAGCACATGCATGGTCTAAAATATGTATGTGTAAAAGCCCAAGCTAATTCAGTTTTTAACATTTTTTGAATAATTTTGATTGCAACTGTAGAAAGTTTTGTTTTGTACAGTCTCATTATTTGGCTGTGTTACCTTTTAGGCACCAAGCAATATGAAGTCAGTCCTCCAGGCTGTTTGGCTGTTGACTGTAGCTGTGGGGAACATCATTGTGCTCATCGTGGCTGAGGCAGGCACACTTCCAAATCAGGTATATCATTTGTTGTTTTGTTTTTTTTTGACAAAATCCCAGCTAAATGTCACTTAATGTTGACATTTGTATTGCTACCAGCTCACCTGTGTGTATGTGTCATTGCAGTGGGCAGAATACTTGCTGTTTGCGTCTCTCCTGGTGGCTGTGAGTATCATCTTTGCGTTCATGGCTTACTTTTACACCTATGTGAACCCGGCGGAAATTGAGGCTCAATTTACAGAGTCAGAAGATAAGAAAAAGAACGAGCACGAAATGATGACAAAAGACAATTTGGCGTACGTAAACAACGAGACGTCACAAGACACTGACATTAAATAAATGAAAATCTAGGTTTATCACTTCTATTTTCTTCTTTTGTGGTTTGAAAATGTTGGTGTTCCCTTTACTAGTAATCGAAGAACTGATTCACCATTTTTATCAAAGCTGAGCTTGGGATTTGTTTTTTAACTAAATCAGCCCAAGAAAAGCGAATTGTACCTGAAATTGAATGGTGTGTTTGGGACGACAACCATGGGCAGAACGTTTGGTAGTTTCATAGAGTATGAGATGATGAAGATCAGCGTTAAAGTGGCTGTGGTCACTTCTCAGGTGTGTTGGTGCTTTGGCAGGTGGGTTTTATTTATGAGTACACTGTTACCGTTATTATGGAAAACCAGTTTAAATGGAAACTAAAGAGTGGAAGTACATCACACTGCTGTTAAATGCTATTTTGGATGCTGTTGTACTTCAAGCAACACTGTCATGTTTGTGTAATTGTGGATTGGATCTTTCAGAAAATATTCTGAAGTGCCTCTAAATCACTTTTATTAATAGCAATTCATCTGCACCAAGTAATGGGTATGACAAAGCATTGAAAGTTTTTTTTTTAAGTAATAAGTTTCACAGTTAATGCTGCTATTTTGCGACTAAATTTGCATTATTTGAAGGGGTTACAATAAGAAGGTGCATACAACTATGAGCATTAGAGTTCAGTGTTTTCTTGTATGTATTTTTAAACTTTTTTTTTTTTTCCCTACATAACACTAAATGGATTTTAAACTACACTGGGTCCAATAAGCTATGAGTGAATTATCTTTTGATGAAGTGCTGCAATAAAAAAAAAAAACACTCACAATGATGCCATTATATATCATTAAAAATGATATATATGAGACTAAATGAGATTGGACAATTGTTTTTTGCTCAAAAACAGAAAGTTGGTAGGATCCCAAACCTTGAGTAAAACCCTTTAATTTCTTATTAAAATTAACAGAGCACCCCCAAAAATGTACATTTGATAAAAAGGCAAGGCATTTCAGTAATGGCCATTTCAGAGGCTTGATTTTTAAATATTTACCTTTCTTTTGTTTCTAACAATATCTACAGAAGCTCTTGGCCATCTGTACACAGTGATTCATTTGCAAAAATCCATCATCTCTTAAAGGTCTGTAAAATTGAGACTATATACACAGATCTGTACACAAATCCAAACATAGCGCCCTCTGTCTTCCTGGATGACCGATCTGCTCGTCGCAGATTACCTGAGATTTCAGCATGAGAACTGCAATCTCCTTCACTTCAGGGCTCGGATGCACACGCACACACTCCGACAGACATCCGTCTTCACACATGCATTTTGTTCAGATGTCATGCACACTATCTTGTATTTGTTTAGGGTGAAGGAGGCGACGAGCCGGCCTCCTCGCCCTGTGATGGCATACACTTAATGCATTCTTCCAAAAGCTCGGGTACGATAATGCAAAACGACCTGCCTCCACCTCGCTCTGTGCTTAGCCAAAGGAGTTACATCTACGTTTTGTCCATTGCTTAAGCAGTCTCTGTTACAAACACACCATGACGCATACACACACGCATACACACACACACTCCAACGAGTGTTCCAGGAGATTATAAAAGAAAAGTGAAACTAGGGGAAGCTTGAGGAGTTTGATAAGTTCTCTTGATAAGCTAGTGAAGGACAGTTGGTCCTCCAGGGTAGACGTCACAGAGTCTGCTGGTGTCAGGATTCGCTGAGCTGATGCCGGGGGGCGGGACTGAAGAGAGACGGACAGGCTAATGGAATAATCACTGGTGCGATGAGGATGATGTTCTTCCCCTAGAGAACCTGCATGGAAGAAAACCAAAGCTGAAGAATATGTGCATGAAGGAAGTTTACTGGTTGACAAGTAGAAGGTTTACTTCTTATACGCAATCACAATCAAAGAGTACTGGTTTAAAAGCACTAATATGTTGCAGCAAGAATACACTAAATTGATCAAAAGTGATAGGTTTTTTGATGCTGTTTTCTTATAAATATTCTATTCATCAAGGAATCCTGAAAATGCATCATGGCTTCCATAAAATTATTAAACAGTACGACTGTTTTTAGCACTGATGATATTAATCATGTGACTCTAAAGACTGGAGTAACGGCTAGACTGGAGTTAAAAAAAAAAAGTACACTACCAGTCAAAAGATTTTGAATGTTTTTTAAATGTCTCTTCTGCAACAACCTGCATTTATCTGAACTTAAAGTACAGCAAAAACAGTAAAATTATGAAATATTTTTACTAATAACTTTTCTATTTGAATATACACTGACCAAAATTCTAAACGCAACACTTTTGTTTTTGCCCCCATTTTTCATGAACTGAACTCAAAGATCTAAGATGTACAAGATTTTCTATGTACACAAAAGGCCTATTTCTTTCAAATATTGTTCACCTCACAGGTGTGGCATATCAAGATGCTGATTAGACAGAATGATTATTGCACAGGTGTGCCTTAGGCTGGCCACAATAAAAGGCCACTCTAAAGTTTTATCACACAGCACAATGCCACAGATGTTGCAAGTTTTGAGGGAGCATGTAATTGGCATGCTGACTGCAGGAATGTCCACCAGAGCTGTTGCCCATGAATTTAATGTTCATTTCTCTACCATAAGCCATCTCCAAAGGTTTCAGAGAATTTGGCAGTACATCCAACCGGCCTCACAACTGCAGACCACATGTAACCACACCAGCCCAGGACCTCCACATCCAGCATCTTCACCTCCAAGATCGTCTGAGACCAGACATTCGGGCTGCTGCTGCAACAATCGGTTTGCATAACCAAAGAATTTCTGCACAAACTGTCAGAAACCATCTCAGGGAAGCTCATCTGCATGCTCGTCGTCCTCATTGGGGTCAACGTTGTGGATCGAGTGGCCCATGGTGGCACTGGGGTTATGGTATGGGCAGGCGTATGAGAAATAGGCCTTTTGTGTACATAGAAAAAGTCTTTCAGTTCAACTCATGAAAAATGGGGGCAAAAACAAAAGTGTTGCGTTTATAATTTTGTTATAATTATTTTAAAGGGTTACTCCACCCCAAAATGAAAATTGTCATTATTTTGTCGTTCCAAACCAGCAAAAGCTTCGTTCGTCTTCAGAACACAATTTAAGATATTTTGGATGAAAACTGGGAGGTTTGTGACTGTCCCATTGACTGCCAAGTAAATACCACTGCCTGTCAAGACCCATAAAAAGTATGAAAGACGTCGTCAAAATAGTCCATCTGCCATCAGTGCTTCAACCATAATTTAACGAAGCTACGAGAATACTTTTTGTATGGAGAGAAAACAAAAATAACGTCTTTATTCAACAATTCGTCGCCTCTGCATCACTGTAGTGCCATTTTGAAGAGTATCTGCTGGGTGCAAACTGCGTACGCTGCTCTATGTCAGCTGCGTCATGCAGATATGCTGTTTCATTCGATTCGAAGCATAAATAAACGTAGAAAATGTATCCGTGTGGTGTGGCTGACAGAACCGTGTACACTGTTTGCGTCCAGCGGATACTCTCGAAATTGACGCTACAGTGATGCGGAGGAGACAAGCTGTTAAATAAAGTCATTATTTTTGTTTTCTTTCTGTACAAAAAGTATTCTCGTAGCTTTGTAAAATTATGCTTAAACTACTGATGGCAGATGGACTATTTTCAGTTTTCAGTGTCACATAATTGAATATGCTGATTTGCTACTCTGGAAACATTTATTACAATCAAACAATCAAAACAAAAACAGTTGTGCTTTATGTATTTATTTATTTATTTATTTTTGAAAGCTGATACACTACCATTAAAAGTTTAGGCTAAGTAAAATTTTTATTTATCAAGAATGGTTTAAATTGACAGTAAAGAAATTTATAATCTTACACAAGTATTTCATTTCAAGTAAATGCTGTTCTTTGTATTCAATTTTCAATATGCAGCAAATCAGCATATTAAAATGATTTCTGAAGGATCAATGTGACACTAAAGATTGGAGTAATGATGCTGAAAATTCAACTTTGATCACAGAAACAAATTACATCTTAAAATAGATTCAATTAGAAAACAGTTATCTTAAATTGTCATAATATTTCACAATATTACTGTTAGTAAATGAAGGTTCGGTGAGCATTTTTCTTTTTTTCATTACTTTTATTTAGTAAGGATGCTTTAAATTGATCAAAAGTGATGACTTATAATGTTTACATTTATAATGTTACAAAAGATTTCCATTACAGATAAATGCTGCTCCTCTGAACATTATATATTCAAAGAAAACTCAGCTGTTTTCAACAAAATAATAATAAATATTTCTGAGCAGCAAATCAGAATATTAGAATGATTTCTGAAGGATCATGCGACTGGAGTAATGATGCTAAAAATTCAACTTAGACATCACAGGAATAAATTACATTTTAAAATATATTCAAATAAAAAAAAAGTTATTTTAAATAGTAAAAATATTTCAAAATTGTACTGTTTTTGCTGCACTCTGGATCAAATAAAATGCAGGCTTGGTGAGCAGAAGAGACTTCTTTAAAAACATTAAAAAGTTCTCTCAATAATAGTTTTTAATATTTGCTAAAAGAAACTTATGTCAAACACATTTAAAAATTTAAATAATAAATAGATTTTAGAATTATTTTGAGTGTTACTGTACTTTCTCTCTGAATGTTTTGTATTCACCCTCACTTCACCTTCTATTTGTTAAAGAAAATTTAGGTTCAAAGGTTTAGGTTGCTTTTCCTCTAGAGTAGGCACACGTCATTGTGATTTGTAATTATACCAAAACTACTCCAAGTGGACAGTCTAAAACATAAACTATTTTGGGAAAATGTGAGTCATTTTATAATACAACCAGGTTCAGCACAGTTCAGTAATGACAGTTTTCATTTAAGGGAGAACTATCCCAGTAAAGAGCTACAAAGCTATATGCAATCCTTACCGTTGTAGCCTTTGAATAAGTTGGGTGACCATGACATCTGAGATCCCTGGATATGCCTCCTCAGCAAGAAATATGGCCTCTCCGAGCTGCTCCAGAACTTCAGGCTTTACCGTCCCTGCTGCAGCATCTCCCGCCCCTTCCTTCAGCTGAAGACACACAGAATTTGACATGCAGCTGACGCCTTTATCCAAAGCCCAGTTATCACAGAGACAGCATCTTTGTTGCACCTTAACCTGCAGCCTTACTTTACCAACTCAGACCACAGTAAGAGTATATAAATCACAATATTACAGTTTTTGCTAAAAAGGAATAAATAAAATGTTCCACACACATACATATACAAGTACATACATTTTATATGTTTAATCTGCAAAACAAAGGGGGTTGGAGTGGTGAATATATAGAAAAATACCATCACCATTCAATATACTCCTATTAAATAATATATATAATATTGTCTACTCTAAAAAAAACAATCTTCTTGTGGAGTCAAGAGTCTAGACTACAGTGCACTGCACTCTCAAAAAGAGCATGACAGGAAATGGAAGGATTTGTCCTTCAGTGAAGGAGAGGGTGGAACAAATTAGTGTGCAGTCACTTGTCCCTGGGCTTTTTTCCCAGCATCCCTCTATTTTCCGCTCTCCGCCTCAAATACCTCATTGCTCCATACTGATTAGTAAGAGGCCTGAGGGAGTGACGGCTGCCTTTAAAAGATGCTTTTAAGATATAATAAAGCATTCAAGGGCCACTTTTAACCTTCATGCTGATATCTTTTATATACCAGTGACAAAGCCAGAAACCTATAGTGAGCAAACCTTGGTGTACATGAGAAAAGTGGGACCTAAAAGGCATATGAAAACTTTCTTAAAGAAAAAAAACACAAAAAGATTTTCAAACACAATTAGGGTTGGACCAGTGCCACCGCTGCTGGTAAGTACAAATACAAAGCAGCACTGGATTTCTGATTTTGGCATTGACAGTTCAACTGTGCTAGTGAGTGATATGCTTTACCTCAGTTAAGACTGGAGTGATGACAGTGGACAGACTCTGGGATAGAGGCCTCTTGTTGGGCTCCTATGAAAGCAGAAAACATAACACAGTGAGATAAAGAAAACGCTTACGCGACACAACAGTCAGATGTGGCTCAGTCACTTACCTCCTCTCCTGTTGGACTGGCTCCATTCTGCAGCTTTTTGGGGTCTTTCTCTCGGATGGTGAAGATCCAGTCATCACTGCCAAAATCATTCCCACCAGACGCCTGGCCATCCGGTTCTCTGAGTGGAACAAAGAAAGAGAAAATAAGAGGGATTTATTTAATCGAAGGAAAAATGAATACGATTTTAGGAGAGGGCCAAAAACAAGCAGGGGAGAAAAACTTCTAGATGATGTTAAAGGGATATTTCACCCAAAAATGATCATGTCATGTTGTTTCAAACCTGTAAGACCTTTGTTCTATCTTCAGAGCACAGATGAAGATATTTTTATGAGATCCGAGAGCTTTTTGACCCTGCATAGACAGCAACGGAACTACCATGTTCAAGGCCCAGAAAGGAAGTAAGGACATCACTAGTCCATGTGACCATGTTTTATGAATTCAAAGCTGACACAGAAGAGAAGAAATTGTTGAATAAAGTTATTTTTGTTTTCTTTGCACACAAAAAGTATGCTTGTAACATAAAATGAAGGTTGAACCACTGATATCACATGGGCCACTGTATTTTATAGATGTTCTTACTACCTTTCTGAGGTTTGAATGTGGTAGTTGCGTTGCTGTCTATGCAGGATCAGAAAGCTCTTGGATTTCATCAGCATGTATCTTAATTTGTGCTCTGAAGAGTACGAGTTTGGAACAACATGAGGGTGAGTAATTAATGAATGTTCATTTTTGGGTAAACTGTCCCTTCAAACACAGTTATTTAACTTGTTTGACTAGTTAACTGAGCAGCTTGTGAGTAAACCACTTTCATTCAAATGACTGTATTATGGAAGCTGTCAGATCTTGTTGTTAACCGTTTAACCCTGGAGTAAAGTAATCCTAGATTAAGTTCTTAGATCTTCACATTTCACACAGTTCATACTTGTAATTACTACTACTGTGTAGTAAATCTTCAGAATTTTACTTTTCAGAATGGGTTAACCTTAATGTTTTCACATATTTACAGAACTAAAAACATTGATTGGACAAGTATCTCAAACTGTGAAAATGTAAATTTGCTCTGATCATTCAGTTTATCTTAAATAAGCTTTAATAAATTATAGGTAATATTTTAACATGTTTGCTTCACTTTTTAACCATTTCTGAAGATGACAATAAAACTGCATGTAAACATTTCTGCCAGTTGCGTTTACCCAGTCCAGATAGCACACATACGTCTCAGATGATGTCTGTTAAAGATCACTTGATCTGGAAAGCATCTGTTGTGTACAAACATCTGACAGACGTCTGTAAGATGTCAGTTTTAGGGTGCTTTCACACCTGCCTCATTTAGTTCGGTTGAATCGCACTAGAGTTCGTTTTCCCTCTTGGTGCGGTTCGTTTGGGCAGGTGTGAATGTAGCAAATCGCACTCGAGTGCGCACTAAAAGCGGACCAAAAAAGCGCACCGAGACCTCCTTGAAGAGGTGGTCTCGGTACGCTTTCAAACGAACTCTGGAGCGGTTCGTTTGTGGTGAGAACAAGATCCGAACTCGAACAGACCCAACTGCAAAAAGTACTGCACCTTTTTGGACTAATCCAGCTGCCGTAATCAGCTGCGCTGTGCATTATGTGATGAGGACAAGTATTTGTTGACAGTTAGCGCTTTAGCAACATAGCCCCATGGCAGCTCGCGGACAAGCTGAGATGGAGTTGTGAGAAGGTGCGCAGCCTCACAGAAATTACGATCATAGAAATTACAGGGATACAATCAGCCAGCACAGTCGTCCCTCCATACTAAAAAGCAGCGTGTGGTCTGCTGCCTTTTTCCCCTCTCTTTGTTTACTTCCGGGAGTTCCATTGGAATTTTCCCGCACATTAATTCTGACCAATCGAAAAGCAGTTTAGGAAGTACGTTCAATGACACATCTGGCCAACGAGTGATGTGGATCTTGTCACATGACTGCATTTTGGTTCGTTTCAACTGGTTCGGACCAGAGCAATCAGTGTGGTGTGAAAAGGACCCAAAACAGGAGAATAATGCTACAGTGTATCATTTGTTGCCCTTGGTCCAGACCAAATGAACTGAACCACAGATGTGAAAGCACCCTTACATACATTCTAAATCATAAACATCTTAAAGACATCTAATAGACATCTATTTGACGTCTGATAGGAAACTTCCTATAGACATATTTCAGATGAGCAAACACTAAAAAATACGTCTTCCAGACATAAATGCAGATGCCAAATAGACATCTCCATGATGTATCCCAGAAAGCACACATACGTCTGCAAGATGTCTGTTAAAGATCACTTGATCTAGAAAGCACGTGCTGTCTACAAACATCTAACAGACGTCTGTTAGATGTCAGTTTTACATACATTCTAGATCATAAACATCTTAAAGACATCTAATAGATGCTTATTTGACATCTGATAGGAAATATCCTATAGACGTTTTGCAGATGAGCAAACACTTCCAAAATACGTCTTCCAGATGAAAATGCAGACGTCAAATAGATGTCTCCATGACGTATGTGTGCCATTAGGGATGGGTGCTATCAGGAAGGGTTAAAAAAAATATAAATAAAAATTCTGTCATTATTTACTCACTCTCATGTCATTCCAAAACTGTGGAACATGTCATTCCTATGACTTGTGGAACATAAAAGAAATGTCTCAGTGTTTAACATCCACACAATAGAGGTAAATGTGAGGTAAATGAGTGAGGTTAAAATTCTTTTACGCTCCACAGAAGAAAGAAATGCATGTTATGGAACAACATAAGGGTGAGTAAATGATGACAGAACTGTCATTTTTTGGGTGGACAATTTTTTAAAGAATTTTATAAAAAGCATTTGTTGAGCAGCGTACGAGTCAGATTCATCAGAGCTGGACTCCGCTCGGGACTGTTCGGCCTTCCAGCGCTTGTATCTGTCGATGAGCTCTGTCAGATAGGATGTTTTCTTCGCGTAGCGCACGATGAGCTTGTGTTTCAGCAACTCTTTGGCTGTCGGTCTCTGAGAGGAAAACAGAAAGATGTAAGAAAGAGTGAGATGGGTCCTTTGAATTGAAACTTCAACGATGTTATTTGATGCAGGTACAATTTTAGTACACGACTTGATATCCATGACCTGACTATCAGAAATAGAATAAACTGCTTTGCCAGAAAGATCAGTGACCCAGACAGGAGAAAACGACCTCTGGGAATCCCCTATGAGCATACTCACAAAACTGGGCTCTTTGTTTAGACAGGCCTCGACAAACTCTTTTAGAGGTTTGCAGTAGTTGCCCTCCAGTGTAGGGGGGTTGTTCTTTGGAATGAGGAAAAGCACCTTCATGGGGTGCAGATCGGAGTGGGGCGGCTCTCCTTTAGCTAGCTCGATCGCTGTGATGCCCAATGACCAAATGTCAGCCTGTCGAGAAAAGCAACAAAATTGATGTGAACGGGCAACGTCTTTATGTCGAGTCATGTGGAAGTGGAACAGTCATCACTCCTCTAAATAAATCATATGGAAAAACTGACAAGATATTACAATCAACACCAAATCCAGAGGCAGACGTCTGGTGCAACAATGAATTTTCAGCTAGAAAGTCACTCTTGGCGTGTCTACAGTGACCCTTACCTTTGAGTCATAGGCAGACTGTTTGATGACCTCTGGTGCCATCCAGAAGGGTGTGCCCACAAACGTGTTCCGCTTGATCTGTGTGTCTGTCAGCTGACCGGCCACACCGAAATCTGCCAGCTTCACCTCCCCTTGCTCTGACAATAATACATTTGCAGCTGAAAGAAACAAATAAGGGAAGGAGGGAAAGTGTAAATTTAGTTAGAGTGTAACAACAAGCAATGAGTCGTAGCAATAGCCAACAATCCATTGTATGGGACAAAATTATAGATTTTTCTTTTATGCCAAAAATCGTTAGGATATTAAGTTAAGATTATTTTCCTTGAAGATAATTTGTTAATTTCCTACCATAAATATATCAAAACTTTTCATTAGTAATATGCATTGCTAATTCATTTGGACAACTTTAAAAGCGATTTTCTCACTATTTTTGCACCCTTAGATTCAAGTAGTTGTATCTTGGCCAAATATCATCCTATCCTAAGACCATACATCAATGGAAAGCTTATTTATTCAGCTTTCAGATAATAGATAAGAGACCCTTATGACTGGTTTTGTGGTCACACACGGTTTCAAACTGGGGTCTGGGAACCCTTAGCAGGTCCATAGGTGTGTTGGGGGTCCATGAAAAATTTTTTTTTTTTTTTTTAACAATGCATTTTTAGAGCCTTTATCGGTTTAACATTTACTTTTAATTAGGGCTGGGATTTGACACAAATTTCACAATTCGATTCTGATTCACAGGCTTGAAGTTTAAAATTAACTTATTTGTATACAAATGCTTAAATTACACTCAATAAAGTTTTAATAATAATACAGTTACAATTACATAATTATATTTCTACTCTAATTCATTTTTTGAAATATAAACATTTAAATAGTGGATGTCATAAAAACAGATTTATTTAAACAAATTAAACATTTAAAAACAGAGCAAGCAATTATATAGACAGGATACGGATTTCAGTAAGTTGTTGTCCTTCTAATATACCTTTAGATGTTTATTCATGTTTATTTTGTTCTGTAACATATTAAAGTAGACATGATCAGTTCATGGAAATTCTCTAGTTGAGGCACTACAGCGATCTGTTACTCCACATTAAACAGTACGAAAATTTATTTTTGAATGCTGTAATAAAACATACAGAATTTGAAATCTGAGACTTTGTTTCATATCAAAAGTAACAAAGCACAAAGCTCATTGCGACTTATTGGATGGAAGGTGTGGTGCAATGTTCCTTTCATTAAATGCAAACAGACTAATTGATTCTTGGGATTTAAGAATCAATATCATTCCATAAAAATGAGAATCAATTAAAATCGAGAAATCATTTTTTTTTTTTACCCAGTCCTACTAGTAACATGTAAAATATGAAATCATGTTGTTGTTGTTTTTTAAACACTCACACTGTGAAAATTTTACCAATTCATTTAGTTTTTTAAAGAATTGTCAGAAATCAGAAAAAGAAACATCATTACTGTTTTTAACTGTTAAAATTGCCATATAGTTTTGTAGAGAACAAGCTAAAGGGTTAAAGAGGCCATCAGATCCCCACTTTCCACAAGTTGATATCATTCTTTAGGGTCTTAATGAAAATTATATAACATATATGCGAATATTGGCGCATTTAGGTATTAATAGGTATTACATCGAACAACAAAACAATTCAATGTCCTGCTCCAGAGTCGAACAACGGCGGACTGTTTACAGCTCACTCAGTGCAGGTCTACGCTAAAACGGCAATTTTAGCATAGTTTTTAGCGTTGATTGTCAATCAACAATCGTGGGAGTGGTCTGGGCCTGGGTGATGTCACACAGCCAAGAATCTGAGAATGTCTTGATCTGAGAAAAAAAAATATATATATATATATATATACATGTATATGTATATGTATATGTATATATGTATGTATATATATATATATATATATATATACATATATTTTTCCCATATATATATATATATATATATATATATATATATATATATATACACATTTTGCTATATGTCCAAATATATCCAAATTATTTTTCACCAAATTGCTTTAGTACAGTGACAATATAATTTTGGAAACACTTATCTAATTTTGTTGTCTTAATCGATTATGATACATATGTAGATGATCATCAGTAAGTTTGAACATCTCTGATCTATACACGTAACTGAAAAAACCATAAAGGCCTATTTACACCAAAACGAATATTTGATGTGACAAATCCATGTGATAAACATTTCAATTTGAATGAACTGCTCTGAATGCATCTGTTCAGACCACCCAAACATTTGCATGCCATCACTGAGGCAGTTTTCTTTTTCACAGAGATGTGCTGTAATCTTTTCCATCACACTATGAAGAAAACTGGCCAACCAATAGGAACTGCATTTCAGTCAAATGTCAGAGCAGCTGCTGTTACCTAAAATCATGACTTGGTGGTGCTCATGAACAGTATTTTGTTAAGCAACTGTGAAGAGCAGAGGAAGAATCCCAAACAGGGTCTCAAGTCTCTGTACTCTTGTATTTAGTGTTATCTGATAAACACCATTGCTGAAAAAAATCTTAACACCATTTTAAAAACCACTGAAAAAAATCATTTTCATTGACTTTCTTTATTCACAGTGACAAGTAGGTGTCAGAAATGTCAGACCATCTGACGTTTTTAATGCAATGGACTGAACAGACAAATCACATATAAAAATCTGACAATTTTTGCTCTGTGGGTGTGAATCAGCCTTAAAGGCTGCAACAATATGCAAAAAAAAAAAATAACACCCATAACATAATATGGTCATAAATGGTCCGCATGCGCGACCAAAGTAAGAAATATGCTTTGTAAGTAAGTATCAACATGGTTGACAGCTGTTACTATTTTTTCGACAAACTGTAATACTATAAGATTTCTATTCAAACTGAAAGCATAACTTTGTAAATGAAACTTGTGTTTTGGTGGACAGATAAAAACAGTGCCCTGACTCCAAAAACTTGCAAAGGAGACGTGAACTTGAAATTCTCTTTCATTTTTGTGTTCAATATGCATAAGATGGTCATTGAATGTCAAGATGACCTTGATTCTACCATTCATACCTTTGATGTCTCTGTGAATCTTCTTCTCAGAGTGTAGATACTCTAGGCCTTTCAAGATCTCTCTGAGGATGGTGGCGATCTGTGTTTCGTCTAAAGCACCAGGCTCCAGCTGAAAAAGAACAATCAAACACAAGCCTAGCCAATCACGACAGCAACCAAAAAGAAAAAACAAAAATAATATTTTGTATAAAAAAAAAAAAGATGTATGTTTTAGACTTCTGAAACCTCAGATTTAAGAGGAAAAGTATACACAAGAACATATTAACATCATAAAATGATTAAAAACCACATAAAACTTAAAGGTCTTTAAGATTTATCAAGAATAAAAGTCTTGCATCTTACCAAATCCAGAGCAGATCCACCACCTAAATACTCCATGATGATCCATAACTTTGTGTCCTACAGCAAGAGAGAGAATGAATGAATTGGTCATCGAAAGGTGAGAAAAATCCATCAACTCTCAAACAAACAACAACAACAACTTTTCCACAGGAGTCGGGGCATTTGCTAGTGAGAGGGTAAGTGTGTAATCCTAATCTCTCCTTTAATTTGGGATTAGCTAGACTGAGAGAGAGTGAAGAGTGAAAATTGGGTTACATACCTCCCACCTCACATGATGATCTTAAGAGTGAGAGAACGTGAGCCTTTGTGTGTGTGTGTGTGTGTGTGTGTGTGTGTGTGTGTGTGTGTGTAGAAACTGAAAATGAAGAAGCACGCAAAGAGCCTCTTAAGAGTGAACGATTAATTTATTGCACCTAATGGTTCACCACAGCGCAGCTACAAATTCTGTGTGTTCTTTCATCTTTCTGTCCCGAGTGCTTTGTGTCTCTCTCTCACTTTTGTACCTGAAATTATTCTTTAAGGCCAACTGCACACTGCAGTACTGGCAAGTCGCACCAAAACTAAGCCACACAAATTTCTTTTTGAAAATTTAATTTTTAGTATACTATATTCTCATAGCGACCCCTAAACCTAATTATTTAACGTCGGTGAATATCTCAAACTAGGTAAATCACGATCCATGATCTGAACTAGAGATGTGTGATAAATGGCAAAAAATGCCATCTCAATATTTTTTGTAAATTTGTTGATAACGCTAATTAGACAATATATTTTTGTGTTATTGTGCCTGTTCTTTGACAGGTTTAGGACTGCCGTGGACAGCTGATTCCCAAAGCTTTTGATATTTTTCATACTCTGTGAGGTGGTTAATATGCTGTAGTAACAGAAATGAACTTTTCCAATAAGTTTAAACATTTTTACATCATTTTTACCCTCAAGCCAATATTTTCTAATCTAAATAAATGTATGCATCACATTTTGTGTAAAATTCTAAAACTGAATCAGTAAATTTAAATAGTAAGACACCATAGGGCTGTTACCAATCAAATGAAATTAGTATCAACAAAATGCGTCAATGCAGAGGTGGAACAGAATCTACATCTGAAGTGGCATTTATATGCATTTACACAGACTGTTTAATGCAGTACATGAATGTAGTTAACCTGCAGTTAGAAATGCATAACTAATATTTTGATGTTTGAAAACACATTGAATAATATAGTTTAAATCTGAGGTCAACTGATGCATCGTTTTGCCGATAGTTTTTTCCGGGTTGGGTCCATTGCTGTAGCGGCTGAGAAGGTCGTCAATACACAGCAAAGTCCCTATAGTCTGTGTTATACAGCATGAGAGCGGGACACTTCAAAGGTGGATTTAAAACATTGACAACAAAACATTGTGTACAGTATACTGTAGTGCATGTTTTCATGTCATTACTAAGCGATGAATTTGTTGACTAGATGCTGCATTAGTGGAGAAAGTACAGCAGTGTACTTTTGCCCATTTGGTGATCAAATAAAGTATTGTAGACCGCAGTTAAATTGTGGAGGTACACAATATCCATATGTATGCAATTTCAATACTGTGACCTTTGTGTAGATATTTAAAGACGGCCATCTTTAGCTTGATTGTTGATGTAATGGTAACACTTTACAATGAGAGTCCATTTGTAACATTAAGATTGATAAAAGCTGTAGAATAGAAGTATTGTTCCTTGTTAGAGTGTGTTAATTTCAGCATTTACTGATATATTTTAAAAATTTTAGTTGCTTTTGTTAACATTAATGAACAATGAACTGTAATGATAAATAAA
Source organism: Labeo catla (assembly GCA_012976165.1). Taxonomy (NCBI): domain Eukaryota; kingdom Metazoa; phylum Chordata; class Actinopteri; order Cypriniformes; family Cyprinidae; genus Labeo; species Labeo catla. The sequence goes on along the minus strand of VONZ01001321.1, from coordinate 37,415 downwards.
TAATATTTTGATTAATTCACAAAGTATAGTTCAGTAGGCTACTTTTTTGATTTTAAAGAGTAGAGCACTCTTTATTTTACATTCAGTACACATTTTAAAAACTATCGGTCGATTAATCGGTATCAGCCAGTGTGGTCCAACCTAGTTAATCGGTATCGGTAAAATCCAATATCGGTCGACCTCTACTTTAAATATAAACCTAAAATCTCCAGTAGCAAAGCAGTAGGGCAAATCACTGCATAAGTGAGTCATTGAGTCATTTCATTCAACTGATTGTTTCAAATGGGTGTTTAATTCAGTAACGAAACACTGTCGTGTGTTGCTCAGAGATGCAAAATAGTCTTGCTGTGGCTTTGTTTGAAACTATTATCATTGTCGAAAATACAGGAAAAACAAGAACTCATGTCTAAAATGTAAGTCACTTAAGGGCTGTCAAACGATTAATTACGATTAATCGCATGCAATATAAAAGTTTGTGTTCACATGAAATATGTGTGTGTACTGTGTATATTTATTAGGGATGCACCGATACCACTTTTTTCAGTACTCGCCCGATACCGATACTTTTATTTTTGGTACTTGCCGATTCCGAGTACCGATACCGATATTTTAAAATTTACAGGTAGATTTGTAAAATATAGGGTACAGAAACTAAAAGAATATGTATAATGTTAGTTGGTCAACTTTATTTATCAAATAGATACAGTCAAACCAAAATGTATTTAGAACCCATTATCATAAACTGTGTCCTGCACCCACTAGTAAAAAAAAAAAAATAATAATAAAAATAAATATATATCAAAAATTGTCAAAAGATGGTGTATATCTGCTGTCTGAATCATTTTTGGGTTGACTATATATCCCTTAATTATTTTTACACTTAATTATGCCCATTAAAATGTGTTTTGTTAGAATTATAAGTCACGTTTTTTTATCTGAAATATGCTGCTATTTGGGCTACAATCCAAAGCGACTCAAATAATGGAGAATCACTCGTGAAGCAAAACATCGCATCGCATTTCACACAGGCTGCTATAGTTTCACTTTCGCCGAACATTCGTGTATGCTTAAGGTTGAAAAAAAAAAACGATGTTTATAGCGAATGCCCATATATATATATTTTGTTATATCTACGAATTTGTTTTAATCCAAAAGATGCGTGTGCTAAATATGCGAACATCAATGAAGATCACGCAACAGCGCGCGGTCTCTCTCTTTCTCTGTCTCGCGCTTCCTCTCTCGCTCCCTCTCTCTCTCTATACCGTTAAATAACTTGTGCATTGATTTACTTAAATTGTTTTTGACATATCTTACCGAACTACGGGATATTAACTCGACAAGCCCGCACATCTTGGCCGCCACGCGCTCAATCAAATCTGCGTGCTTTGCCTATCAGCTCCCGCGCACCAGCTATACAATCTTAATACTGAATGTTTAACATTATATTACTTACATACACATACTTCGTAGACATCCTTATACTCTAATGACTCCATTCTGCTGTCTGTTGTTTTGTTGTCGATGTTTCTTTGCCTGCATACGCACTTGTCACATGATGTGGTATCGGCGTTTGGTATCGGGGCATTTTAACGAGTACGAGTACGAGTACAGGAGCTCAGTATCGGGCCCGATACCGATACCAGTATCGGTGCATCCCTAATATTTATTATGTATGAACAAATACAGAGATGCATGTATATATTAAAGAAAATAATTATATTTTTATAAAAAATATAAAATATCTATCTATCTATCTATATATATATATATATATATATAAAAATATACACACATTTTTAAATTACATTCTTTTATGCATGTGTACTCATACATACAAAATTAATATAAACAGTACACACTTACTCTATGTAAACACAAACATTTATTTTGTGAATGATTCATCGCAATTAGTTGATTTGACAGCCCTAATATTAACTAATTGTTTGCTGAGCTCAACCATCCTGATATTTGGAGAAAAACTTCACTTTTCGTATGATATATCTGACCATGGACCACAAAACCAGTCATAAGGGTCAATTTTTTGAGATTTATACATCATCTGAAAGATGAATAAATAAGCTTTCCATTGATGTATGGTTTATGATAGGACAACATCTGGCCGAGACACAACTACTTGAAAATCTGGAATCTGAGGGCGCAAGAAAAAAAAAAAAAAAATCAAAATACTGAGAAAATCGCCTTTAAAGTTGTCCAAATTAAATTCTTAGCAATGCATATTACTCATCAAAAATTAAGTTGAGATATATTTACAGTAGGAAATTTACAAAATATCTTCATGGAACATAATCTTTACTTAATATCCAAATGATTTTTGGCATAAAAGAAAAATCGATAATTTTGACCCATACAATGTATTGTTGGCTATTGCTACAAATATACCCATGCTACTTAAGACTGGTTTTGTGGTCCAGGATCACATATAAGTAATACGGGGGCATTTTGCTCCCTAATCTTGAATTTTGGGGGAATTCTAAATGTATTTTAATAGACTAAATCACGCAGTGAACCTACATCATGTAGTTTATGTATCTGGCTGTGTTTTTGTTAGGATCCTGCGATAATGACAAAACACATAGTTTAAACACTTTACAATTATATATATAAAAACACACCCTTAATGTGAATTGCGATTTTCCTAATTTTAAGTTGTGCTATCGAGAATATCTAGACTGGAACAAGCCTGTAGACTGTCTATTTGCACAATTTCAAAATGTTAAAATGGTAATAAAACTTGAGTTACACTGCGTAGTCTTCACCATATTAATGAAATATACAGTGGTTTTGATTAAAGCTGCTAACGTTATTCAGAAAAAAGCAGAAAGGTCAACATAACAACAGATAGCAGCAGGTATTTGGGTTAAGCATTAAGACTCAATGCACGGATCTAATACTGACGCATCCAATTTCTTTCCCAACTGTTTATGTTTACTTAGGACATAACTGACTGACTTTGTGTAAATATTAATGAAAATTGATATTTCTAAATATTTTGTGTATATTTTATGGTTTAGAAGCATGGGTGAACCCCAAGTATACTTTGCTCGACCGCGTTCCACTGACATCTTCAAGATCAATCATGACAAAAAAATAAAAATAAAATAAAATAATAATAATAATAATAATAATAATAATAATAGTCAGATCACTCACTTTAGAGTCCTATGAAATCCGTTTTATTTTTTTCCAAATTCCATTTTTTTCCATTTTAATTTTTCTGGACTCCTTTTTAATGGTTAAATAAAATGTATTAAACAAAAAAGCATGTATGATTAATTAAAACCATGAAACTTCTACAATTTAACATCAATTTATTAAAGGTTTAACAAAAATAACATTTTTAGGGCCCTATGAAATGTTGTATTTTTTCCCCTCACCTTATGTTTTATTGTTACCAAATTCTGGTTTTATTATGTCTAATTACATTGAATGCATAAAAGCTACTTTTATTTATTCTTACAATAGCCTTGTGATTTTTTTTTTCCCTCAAAAATTCTGTGCTGTGTATTTACATTTTTCTGGTTATCAAACTAAGGCACAAAAAAAGGAACTGAATGTATCTTTTAATGAATGAAAATGAAACAATTTTTTTTTTTTTGGCAAGTAAAGGGGATTTACTATTAAAATTATATCATGAAAGAAATATTGTGTGATTATTTCTTAAAAGTTTGTTTTACAAATACAAATGATTTGTCTGGGTTTTTTTTGATGGATAAAAATGCTAAATCTTGCACTTGAAGGAGAGATCCAAGCCATATGCTTCATATTTGTAGGTGGTTTTTAATCCATTTTTTTCCACTCACTCTGAACAATCAGGCTTTTATATGTTTTTCTCAGCCGTGACAGGTTGTTACAGTAAGTGAATACATAAAAACAACACCAAAAACAAAATCTAGCCACAAATAGCTTGCTGCTTGAACAAGCAGATGTAAAGTGCGCCAAATTTCAGCGGTCAAAATTCAGTTACTTCAGATGGAATCTATGCAAGCAGTCTTTTTAAGAAACAGTCATAAAAGTGCTGCAAACTTTAGCTGTCAAAATCCAGTAACATCAATTGGAATTTACGCAAAAAGGAATTTCACATGTGGGCAAAATATTTCCCCTAACCAGATTTCGCAACAGGTTCAAGCTGGTCACATAAATTTGCCGCAATGATCAACAGAAAGCTGCTTGATTTGAAAGTGGCTTCTGTGTGAGTTATGCTTCATACACTGCTACAATTCTGACAATAAACAATGAATCTATTTTTCCCCATGAAACCTTGCTGAGTTTTATAAGGCGTTGCCTTTAGGGGGAAAAAAATCTGTCATAAGAGTAATCGTATTTCCCCTGCAGTGTAAATAAAGCCGCAGAAACTTGAAGGTGTGCTCTTTTGACATGGGACAGTAAAATTGCACCTAGAAACCACACAAAACATCTAAGCAACCACCCAGGAAACCTTGGCAAGATGCTAAACCCCTCGGAACAACTTAGCAATGGATTAGCCAACACTGCCAGAGTTAATTAACGGTGAGTTTTGCACAGGCAGGAAAATGTACCTAGTTTAAAACCTATTACATAGTAACATGCTCTCTACAACTCAAACCAGTTATTTCACTTCCTGTTCATCGTCACAGATCTTCAAAGTAATAATTGATGCTACAGGCCGCGTTTCTCTTCCAAAAATACATGTTGTATATTCCCCCAGGCAAAAATTACAGCTGCTGTCTGTGCTTCTCTCTTTCTGGCTAGGAGCTTTAAACGCACAACAAAAAGAAATGTGACTTTAAAGCACTTCACCATGGGCCCTTTTAACTTCAGCATTAAGTGAACACCCACATTTTCTGCTTGCATTTGTGACACTAGGTCTAATTCAGCTTAAGTTTAATGTTGAGAATCACAACTCTAAATGGGCATCAAAGATTATGAACATTTGGCGCATACTGTGGTTGAGGAAGAGAGAGCGTGAGAGAGAAAGGCTGAAATGGTTTGAAGGCTGATTTAAAGAACACCCACACGTGCTAGTTTTACACTTCTTCACAGTGGGAAGTGGACTGAACATGCCAGCCGACGGGATGCCAAATAGTAATAACTAAGGTCATCGGTGTGAGCTCAAGTCATGTTGATGTGTCTGAATTCTACATCAACCGAAAAATAAAGAGAAATGTGGTGTGATGTTTTACTCCCTAAGCTTTACTTTAAAAATCCTGCCAAAAGGTGCTATCACACACAGTTATGTAGGTCTATGTAATACAGGAACCACATCTCCCTGATTTAGCTAACTAGCATGAACAAAACATGGCCAATTTCTCATAAACGTGAACATGAACCACAAATATACTGCACATCAATCTCCAAATAGAGCTGCCAATTTTAAACCAGCAGTAGTAGCAATACGGTACCAAAAATGTTCTTTTACCTACATGTTGTCATAAACAACACGTCACTGATTTCAAACTTTAAAGATTCAAAAAGACTGTGAGTTGAGCAATTCATTAAAAGAACCAGTTCATAAGATTCATTTGCTCATGAATCAAGAATACAACAATTACGCTGTGTGTGTTTGTGAGGTCAGCTCAATAAAAATGAATGTTTTCTAGCCATTATTCTGTGGCTCTGTGTTCTTTTATTCCATCATATTTCTTTTAAACTGCAAAGCAAGTTAAACGTTTATTTTGTGGAATCACTATAGATTCAGCTTTATGGTTTAATGGGGTTCATGTGCTATAAATGTGCGAAAGGATAAATGCTCCACTTACATAAAAATATACAACTAATTTTTGAATAAAACCTTTAGTCACCACATGTTCTGCAAAATTGTAAAAAAAAAAAAAAAAAAATCAAGTAAGGATGTTTTAAATTATTATTTTCCATTTTACATAAATATTATATGTTGTATACGGTGTATTATATGGAAGCCCGTTTCCACCACTGAATAATAAATTAAAAAGGTAATTGAGACTTTCTCACAAATTTCTTACTTATTGTCCCCCTCGCAACTCTGACTTTTTTTCTCAGAACTGCATGATATAAACTTGCAATTGTGACTTATTTTCTTAAAATTGCATGATATGAACTCACAGTTGCAAGTTATAAAGTCAGAATTGTGATATAAACTCACAATTTCAAAAAATAAAATTGCAATTCTGAGAAATAAAATCATAATTGCAAGATATATAAAAGTAAGAATTCTGAGTTTATATCTCACAATAGTTTATATTTCACAACTCTGACTTTATAACACACAATTGCATGTATTAAGTCAGAATTGTAAGATTAAAAACTTGCAATTCTGAGAACATATCAGTCTTTTTTTCCCCTCAGAATTGGACTTTATAACTCACAATTGCAATTATATCTCACAATTCTGTAAAAAGAAGTCAATTGCATGATATAAACTCGAAATTGCAAGAAATAAATGGCAAATTTTAGAAATAAGACAGAATTGCGAGACATAAAAAAGTAAGAATTATAGTTTATATATATAGAGTTTATATCTCACAAACTCACAAGAGTTTATATTTAACAACTTTAACACACAATTGCATGTATTAAGTCTTAATTGTGAGATTAAAAACTTGCAATTCTGAGATAAAAGAGATAAAATAAAAGATAAAATAAAATAAAATAAAATAAATCAGAACTGAGATATAAACTCGCAACTGCGAGGAAAAAAAATAATTCTGAGTCTATATCTCACAATTATATAATATATATATATATATATATATATATAAATAATTGCAAATTTGTCTTGCAATTCTGACTTTCTTTCAATTGTGAGTCTATATCCTGCAATTCTGACTTTATAACTCAAAACTGTGAGTTTATATCTCACAATTCTGACTTTATTACTCGCAATTACGAGTTTATGTCTCTCACAACTCTGGAAAAAAAAGGGGCAAATCCAGAGTTATGGATGTGACATATAAATGCTTAGAGAATGTATGTGTTACCAATATACAAACCATCTGTTTACATTTAAAAAAAACCCCTCATTGATAGAGTCTAAACATCCAAAAAAATATCAGTCTATGCACAAGTTTTCTATGTTAAAAAATAGAAATATTCACGCATTATGTATGTCACAAAAAATGACCTGCTTTTGAGAGACTATATACTTTTTAGGATTTCTGCGAATTAAAACGCACAAACCAGACGCAATAATACCCAACAAATACAGAAGCGATGACTCTTCACAGAACATATAATTCTTAATTTATTTTAATTTTGATGTGTCTATTTGAGAGGAATATGTACTGTCATGGATGTGACAAGCCAGAAAATAGCACTTACCAGACTATTTAGCCAATTCAGAATTATAAGTTTGTATCACGAGAATTGCAGAACTGCAAGATGTAAACTCAATAGTGACAAAAAAAGGCAGATTTGTGAGATAAGTCACAATTACCTTTATTATTTTTTTATTTAGCAGTGGAAACAGGCATTCCACAGTATTTCTCAAATTTTGTGGCAAATAAAAGATACTTGAGTGAACAATGACACCTGGGCAGTTTCTTTCTGCAGCACTTTACTGGCTTGTAAGACACTTCTCAGGTCTTGGTGTCAAATCATTCCCATAACATCAAACTAGATTCAGCCATCCTTAACGCTTTTGTCTAATCATTAACCATCCGGTGTCTAAGTTGCTTATTCCACCCATTATTATTTGCCAACTTCAGATGAAGCTTTTCTTTGAAGTTCTGCTTATAGGGCCCACAACACAGTCTGTTCTTCACAGACTCTGATGAAACTCTTGTTTGGCATATACTATTGAACAAAGCTGCCAGTTGAGGACCTGAGGGGTGTCTGTTTCTCAAACTAGACACTCTAATGTCCTCTTGCTGGCATGCATCTGGGCCGTCCCATTCTCTCTGTCCTGTTTAAATCCAATGTGCTGTCTTGATTCAAGACGGCATTGTACACTCACAGATGGAATAGCCTTCATCTCTCAAAAGAACAATAGACTGATGAGCTCCTAGAGGAAGCTGTTTCTTTGAAGCCAAAATTGGACTATAGAAATGTCAGTGTACTGGCAACACTTCAGCAACAGAAAAAAAGACATTGTGTTGCAAATTCCATGCTTCATTTAAGTAGCACACTGTTTGCAACTGTGGTAAGACAAACAAACTTTCTTTGGTACCAGATTAGAAGACTGAAATGGCTACTTGAGGATGAGGGAACTGTTTTATTCTAAGCTGGAGTAATGAGGCTTTGAAATCAAAAGTAAATGCTGAACAGTTCACCCGAAAATGAAAATATAATCATTGATTACTCACCTTCCTGTCATTCCAAACCCAAATCATTATATGGTAAACAGCAGCTCGGTCACATTTGCTTAATGCACAAAAATAAACCTCAATGGTTCTTGTGGAGGTCCACTGTGCTTGTGTGACATGCAAGAATAAACCTCACTGGTTTCAATGTGTGTCAGAGCAAACAATTTTTTGGTGTAACGGACTTTCAATGGAGGTACCAAAAGATTTAATTAAAATATCGTTGCGTTTCAAAGGTGAACAAAGGTTTTGGAAAGACATGAGGATGAAAGAATTTTCATTTTTGAGTGAACTAAGCCTTTAATCCTACTTTGGTGAACAGAAGTATCAATTTCTTTCAAATACTTAAAAATACTTGAATGGTAGTGTAGCTAAAAAGATTTGAGACCTGAATGAAGCCCTGTGGGGTCTGTTCAAGTGGAATTCAGTTAAAGGAGAAGTTCACTTCCAGAACAAAAATTTACAGAATTTACTCACCCCCTTGTCATCAAAGATGTTTGTGTCTTTCTTTCTTCAGTCGTAAAGAAATTATGTTTCTTGATGAAAACATTCCAGAATTTTTCTCCACATAGTGGACTTCAATGGTGCCTGCGAGTTTAAACTTCCAAAATACAGTTTCAGTGCAGCTTCAAATGGCTCTAAATGATCCCAGCCAAGGAACAAGAGTTTAATCAAGCAAAACAATCGGTTATTTTCCAAAAAAATTTTGACAATTTTGAAGTTGGAGGAGAAAATGAGATGGGCGTTTTTCGACATACCCTAACTGTATTGACCTGGATTACACAGAGTTCACATGCGCATCGCAGAGAATATACAAGATGAGCATTTGAGGTTAAAAAGTACATAAATTGTAATTTTAAGACAATAATTGATTGTTTTGCTAGATAAGACCATTCTTCCTCAGCTGGATCCTGTAGACCCATTTAAAGCTGCATTTAAACTGCATTTTGGAAGTTCAAACTCGTGGGCAGCATAGAAGTCCACTTTACTGGAATGGTTTCCTGAAGAAACAATTTCTTTACTACTGAAGAAAGAAAGACACAAACATCTTGGATGACAATGGGGTGAGTACATTATTTGTCAATTTTTGTTCTAGAAGTGAACTTCTCCTTTAACACAGGAGATATCACTTTGAGCCCTCTGAGTCATCATGGCCTACATCCTTCAGGTCAAAAGGCATGACTTCAAAGTGCCTTATTGCATGTTCTAGCCACTTACCTTTAAGTAGGAACCGTAGTATTTGGTGACAAAGGGGCTGTCACACTGGCTTAACACTGTGATTTCCTGCTGAATGTCTTCAATCTCATCTTCAGCCTCTTCTAAATCGATGATCTTGATGGCCACAACTTTCTGCGTGCGATTGTCGATGCCCTTGAACACCTCTCCAAACGAACCTTTACCGATTCTCTCCAGCTTTGTGAATAACTCCTCAGGATCTGCTTTTAAATTCTGGAATGAAGAACAAAAACAATTCAGCATAGGTCTTCAATTAGTTTCATGCAGATTTAACAATTTACAAATTCATGGAGTGCTGTTGAATCACATGATGTGACATTTAAGAATTCCATACAGAAAAAGGCCTTGGGCCTACTCAGCTCTGCATAAAGGATTCAATATTTTAACAGCATGAAAAGTTTTCTAACCTACAGCAATCTACGTAACAAGAGGATGATCATTACCTAAAATGACCTCAGTGTATCACTGAAATGGTTATGGTTAAACATACCGCAATGCTACTTCTAAAGCAGTCTTAAAGGGATCCTGTAGTTCACCCAAAAATGAAAATTCTGTCATTAATTACTCACCCTTATCTTGTTCCAAACCCGTAAGACTTTCATTCATTAAGATATTTTTGATTAAATCGCAATGCAACTGGTAAATCAAGGTGCAGAAGTAGTAGTAAGGACATCTTTAAAATAGTCCATGTGACTTCAGTGGTTCAACCTTGATTTTATAAAGCTACAAGAACAATTCTTGCATGCAAAGAAAACAAAAACAACAACTTTATTCAACAATTTCTTTTGTTCCGTGTCAAGTCTTTCGTGTCAGAAAACTCTCGGATTTCATCAAAAAATATCTTAATTTGTGTTCCAAAGATGAACAAAGGTCCCATGGGCTTGGAACGACATGAGGGTGAGTAATTAATGACCGAATTTTCATTTTTGGGTGAACTATACCTTTAAGATAGGCTTTTTTAATCCAATGTTTGGTTTCACTAGAAGTTCTTTGAAATGCTACTGAAGCAGGAACAGGGTATGTTTGAGAACTGAAGCACATCTGGTTGGGACCAAAGTTCCCAGAGGTCTCAGCCATGACCCTGAACATCTCAGACCCCTGAGGCCTTCTTAAAGGAAACACAGAAAGAGCTACAAACAGCATCGACATTATTAGCATAAGGCAGTTCATTGCAGAATCCACGGTGGTTAAACTAAGCAGCACTTGAATAAATAACAGCAGAACTAACTAAACCTCAAACTGCTCTTGCATGCTAACGTAAGCCTCCAAAACCTGTTCAAAACATCATCACCGCTTCACCAAGATCATGTAAACAAAGCAAAACAAACCATGTTAGACAAACCGTCAGCGTGACTAGAATTTAAGCCAATCCTGAACTGCTGCCGTGCACATCCTCTGAGCACGCAAAAATTCACGACCTTAAAATCCTCCAAATCTCTTTTGCTAGCACAAACTCTAAACCTACCGAACGTGGAGTCATAATGATGCTGAACACAACAGCAGAACAGCTTGTCCAGTGCAGTATCAGAAGCTCTGCGGGAGGTACACGCAGGCAGGATTTCATAGGGACCTCATAAAAGTGTGAAATCCAGTTAAATGGATGACGACAGAGCCGATCGGCCACAGCATTAGTGCGCCAAAGATACAAGATGAAAGACAGCAGATTTCGCCCACAGCCTAAAGTACATTATTCTAATGCCTCATACTTCAGGGTACCGTGAAATAATGGAAATCTGTTTAGGGATATCTTGACCATGCTTTGATATGAGGCTGAAAGGACTGATTACTTCTAGCATAGGTTTAAAGTGATTGAAGATTTGTTTCCATTTTATTTTATACAGCACTAGTTTCATGTATTCAAGTGCTTCTCAACTGGTTTCATTACACAGTAGCAAATACCGTTTAACATACAGTATTATTAACCTATCATTAAATAGCATAGCACATCATTAATATGCAAAATTCTCAAGCTGTATAGGAAAAATTATCATTTAGTTTCTAAATACCTCTTAAATTTCTATGGTTATTATTAACCCCATATTCAATATACAGTATTGTTCAAAAATATCAGGTCTGTAAGATTTGTATCTAACCCTATTCAGGAAGGGCATATAAAATTGATCAAAAGTGACAGTGAAGATATTCATAATGTAACAAAAGCTTCTGATATCAAATAAAAGCCGTGCTTTTAAGCTTTCTATTAAAAGAAAACATACATCACATACACAACCAGTCAAAAGTTTTTGAACAGTAAGATTTTTACATTTTTTAAAGAAGTCTCTTCTGCTCACCAAAGCCTGCATTTATTTGATCCAAAGTACAGCAAAACCAGTAACATTTTGAAATATTTGTACTATTGAACTGTTTTCTATTCGAATATATTTTAAAATGAATTTTTAGCATCATTACCCCAGTCACATGATCCTTCAGAAATCATTCTAATATTCTGATTTGCAGGTCAAAAAAACATTTATTATTATTCTTATTATGTTGAAAACAGCCGAGTAGAATTTTTCAGGTTTCTTTGATGAATAGAAAGTTCATAACATAATTTAACTGAAGTAGAACTCTTTTGTAACATTATACATCTTTATCATCACTTTTGATCAATTTAAAGCATCCTTGCTGGATAAAAGTATTAATTTCTACCATTTCTTTCCCCAAAAAGAATAAAAATAAAAATACTGACCCCAAGCTTTTGAATAGCATAGTGTATTCTTTACAAAAGCTTTTTATTTCAGATAAATGCTAATCTTTGGATCTTCCTATTTATCAAAGAATCCTGAATACAATGTACTCAACTGTTTTAAATATTGATAATATTAGAAATTAGCACATTAGAATGATTTCTGAAGGATCATGTGACACTGAAGACTGGAGTAATGATGCTGAAAATGTAGCTTTGAACACAGGAATAAATTACATTTTAAAATATATTCAAATAGAAAGCAGTTACTTTAAATAGTAAAAATATTTCATAAAATTACAGCTTTTGCAGTATTTTGGATCAAATAAATGCAAGCTTGGTGAGCAGAAGGAACTTCTTTAAAAACATTAAAAATCCAGCATTAATAATTATTTTAATTGTAATAATATTTAACAATATTATGTTTCTTACTGTATTTTGATCAAATAAATTCGGCCTTGATGAGTAGAATTGTTGCATATTTTTGTTCATTACTTTCATGGATGAGATGACCTGTCAATGTTTGCATCTGTCTAATTTAGCTAGATTCTACCAAGGGAATTTACAACAAAATGCCACAGATTTTAAATGGGCACACAGCTTTGACTTCAACAATTACAAACTTTTTTTTGCTATGCTGGGTAGTTGCATTTCTACGCATTTCTCAGCATTTGAACCTCCCAGAACTCACTTCTTTAAACAGCACAAATCAACCGACTGCAGCACAACAAGAAATACACTCAAAAGATGACAAAGCCTTCATGAAAGAGGGAAAAAGAGGCCAGTGAACAGTAGTCACTGTGATTAATGATGCGTGTTGACAAGCATCTTGGAGACCGATTGCCAATCTGCGCTCTGTCAACTAGTGATGCCATCCTATGAACACACACAAATCGATTTTCTCATAAACAGATGATTTTCGCACATCTTTCCTCAAAGCGCACACACCCACAAAGAAGCCCTTTAATGCATCACTCAGAGATTCATTAGCTGTCATCTACTCGTCCCATCACGGAGATGATGAAGGCTTTGGTCCCTGATTCAGCCCTAATGCTGATTGCTCGCCTACACTCCCAGCTGATCTCCGTAATCCTGATCCCGATGCACACTGACAGGTGTAACAGCCAACAAATTCTTTTAGAAGGCCACGTCATCCCCTGGCTCCCATCTGTGTTTGTGTTTTAGGGAGCTGGAAACTCTGAGGACAGCCATATGAGGTGTGTTACGGCCAGGTGAGAACATGCCGGTCTTAGAAATGCTCCTAATGGATGACCACCACAATTCCTCTGTGACCCATAAGGAAATACTAGAGAATGAACGCTTATTCCATCACTGGTGACTTTTAGCCCTCCCTGTGGAAGTCTGTGACCTCCTACATAATTCCGGTTTTCCTCTACTCTTTGAGGGCCTCCTCAAAAGATGGAGGTTCCTAGCCAAGAATGGCGTTCTGCATTTCAACCCTAAGCAACGATGAGCCATTTCAGCTACTTGGGATGGCAGATTGCTCTCCCGTCCTGAGGGCAAACCAGTCATATGGCCCAGCATGAATAGAGACCCAACCAAGTGACCCAGTTATGATGACTACTCTCTGGAGACATCTCTCCATCCCTCATCGCCCTCTTTCCTTTTGTCTCTACCCTTCCACTTCATGGTTCTCCACTGGTACTGTCCCACTTCATACATGATTACAGTTCACAAAGAATGTCCCAAAAAGGTTACAGTGCTACTAATGCTCTCTAGAGGGCACGAATGTGAACATTTTAATAGAATGACCCTGAAAAGGGTTCTACATTGGTACTGTCCTACTTCATACATGATCTTGGTTTCATAAAGGATGTCCCAGAACGGTTACAGTGGTGCTAATGCTCTTTAGAGAGGTGGAACATAAAAAAATTTTAATATTTAATGGAATTGCTTTCTGAATTGTTGTCTTCCAAGCTTCGCAGATGATGAAGGACTCAAAGCTTCTTCTGTTAAGCATCATATTTACTGTGTTTCTCCATAAATATTTGAGATAAACGTAATCAAACCACCTCCAGTCTACTACTACATGGGCATAAGGGCAAAAAAAACGTTTAAAAAAAAAATGGGAAAATAAGTAATACAATAGAATACAAGATTAAAGCAAATACTCTACCAGTCAAAAGATTTTCAATGTTTTTAAAGAAGTCTCTTCTGCTCACCAAGCGTGCATTTACTTGATCCAAAATACTGCAAAAGCAGTAAAATTATGAAATAATAGAATGATTTCTGAAGGATCATGTAACTGGAGTAATGGTGCTTAAAAAAATTCTAAATTTTCTGTTTTTGCTGTACTTTGGATCAAATAAATGCATGCTTGGTGAGACGAAGAGACTTCTTAAAAAAAAAACAGCGTAAATAACTAAATAAATGTATTAAAATGAAGTAAAATGATTTAACTAAAAACTTAAGAGCACAGTACAAAAGTAAGCATAAAAATGTTACAATGCAACACTTCAGAAATATTTTCTACCTAAATTTTTTGCATGGACTTTTACAGTATAAATCTGGTATTTTGTGTGAAAACATACAGCTGCCTTTTAGATTTTTAGAATGGCACAAAGATGATCATATTTGGGGAGCCAGTGGCATCTTAAAGATTGAAAACCCCTGAACAATTACATGTGTGGTCACCCTATCACTTCTTCAAACATGTACAGAGCAATAAGACGACCTTACTAAAAAAAAAAAAACAAAAAAAAAACACACATACTACACCAGTTTGTTTACCTTATTAAACACATTAGACAACGAGGGAGTCAAACAGATTTCTGATCTTATGCAACTTATCAAAGAGTGGAAGCTCTTATGCTTATGAAAGTGAGGGACATTACACAATACAAATATTTTTTTAAAACCCTAATATGTCTCGAAATAAAAGATGCTGTGTGTATCTTTACCTGCATCCCAGGCAGACTGCCCTGCACTGGAGAATGAGCCATGGCGTCACTTTAATCACTAAAACTGGCCAGCAAGTCAGCAAAAAAACACTGTTTCCGGATAAAATACAGCTGATGCACCCCTGGTTCCTGTTTGCACGAGTTTTAACGCGGTCTTAGATATTTTACAGCTGGATAATGGAGCAAAGACCATCCACGGGAGGACAGAAAGTGCATTTGAAAGATGACTGGCGTGAAAAGCTCTCCTCCACTTCCGCAGCTTTAATGAGAACTGCTGCTCTTCCTCGCGGAAATCACCGCAAACACCAATCAAAACAGCGTCGATCGGACTGATCGCGGAGTTTCAGTCGATGTAGCGTGGGATCTGATGTTGAAACGCTCTTTTGATGACTCCTGGAGTGGGTTTTGGAGGTTCATGCAGGCCAGATCGCTCGTCAAGAGTTGATGGTCCTCTTTGCGCAAACGGATTTCCAAAACATAGCGCAAAAACATGCGCGCGTTTGCGTAAAAATACCCCGGTTTCGGCTCCTAAAACAGATGCACGAAACATGAACTATATCGCGGATTAATCGACGGGGTGGGTGATGAAAATCCCGACTTGTTTGAACTGAAGAAATGATGTTGACATCCTCACTTCACTTCCCAGCTGGCCGCCATCTTGTCCGTGCTGTCATCGGGACATCAGGGCGGATCCGGACGCGTCAGATCCCGCCTCGGCATGAGAGGGGAGGAGTTTGTAATCATATGGCAATTGGCAGAGTGGATGCGGTCTATATTTAATTTCAGTTTTTGCTTTACCTTATTACGTCAGGTGCGTTCACTTCTCCTTTTCACCCTTTCATTCTGTTCTCTACATTTTATTATTTTGTCTATTATGGACCCTTTTCACAAGCCTGTGATGACGCGTTTTAACAGTCATCATCATCATAAATCCTTTAAACTCTTTTATATTTGGATTTTTAAAAATATGTATGTGCATTTATAACACTGTATTTTGTATTATACCACCATATTTCATCAAGTTACCAAACAACTAGTTAAGGGTGTTTCTAATGCTGCGTCTATGGAAGGGACGGTAAATTTGACATTGTTCTCGTGAAAACACTATCGTGTAGTTTTCTTTTGTTATTTGAGCAAATGGAAATGCAAAAAATATATTTGTGGTACTCTCCCATTCACTGCTATCAGATTTTACCCAACTATGACGACTTCCGCTATGAGAAACCCGGAAATGTGAGAGAGGTCCATTGTTTGTTGTTGCATTACTTTAAATGATAATTAGTGTTGGGGAGCAACTAGTAACATGTAACGGCGTTACATAATTTAATTACAAAATAAATGTAACGTAACCTGTTACAGTTAATAAGAAAAATGTGTCATTAAACTAGAGTTACTTATGAAGAGTTTAACAATTACAAAGGAAGTTACATCTGAATACTTCTTGTGCTAATTTATTATTTATTGTTATGATTTTAAATCTGTATTTAACCTCAGAAATATCTAATATATAAGTAAAAAGAGGCGGTAAAGTCTGATTTTGTGGTGGCTGTGCTTTAAAATTAAATTATTGTAATCTTAATTCAAGAGTTTAAGGATTGTGAAAGTTGTTTTGATTGCTTCTGTTGTCCTTGTAAGTTGCTTTGGATAAAAGCGTATGCTAAATGAATAATTGTAAATGTAAATTTAGAAAAGTAATCAAATGTAATCAGTTACATTACTTTAATAAAATAATTGAAATAGTTACACTATTAATTACATTTTAAATGCAATCTGTATCCTATTGCATTTACTTTATTTACTTTCTTTGGTCACACTTTAGTTTAGGGACCATTTCTAACTATTGACTAACTATTAACTACAACTTTTGCATCAGTAAACTCCTGTTTTGTATTAATAGTTAGTAAGGTAGTTATTAAGTTTAGGCACGGGTAGGTTTAAGGCATCTAAAGTATTAATATGCATTAATATGTGCTTTTAAGTACTTATAAACAGCCAATATGCTAGTGCCCTTATGAAAATTAACCACAGTTTTATTACAGTTTTTTTTTTTTGCATATTGATTAGGCTACTATTTGTATAACCACAGTTTTAACTACAAATACCATTGTTAAACTATGGTTAGTGTAGAAAACCAAGGTAAATTTGCGGTTACTGTGGTTTAACTGTAAAGTAACCATGTTACCATGTAACCTTTTAATTAAAATGTGGAAACATATTCTTTTTATTAATTTGTGGCATAAATAGCATAAATAAATAAATACATTGCATGTTATGTGCAGGGCTTAGTAATTTCTTGTATACATTTGTTACGTTGCAGCCGCAGAACTGCATATTTTTATGGCATAATGTCGTTCAGGGCTTGGTAATTTCTTGTGTACATTTGTTATATTGCTGCCATAGAACTGCGTTTTATTTATTTATTTATTTTTTTCGCCAAATAAAATTGTAATTAATAATTTAAAAAAAAAATCTGTCTGTGGTTGGTAGCTAATTGAAAAGATTGCATCACAACTATTACATCTAGCTTTATTGACACACCATTTTAATTATCAATCTTCCATTTAATTCTCTTTTATCAAAATACTATCGAAAGTAGGCCTAGCCATTCTTTCCATTGAGTATACACAAAGCCTTAAATTAAACACTGAGGATATTGTGGATGCATTTGGTGAAATTATTAAATTAAATTAAATTAATTACAACTCAAATGTGACTAGTGCGTAGTTTTGTTTTTGTTTTCATTTTGCATTTTGGGGCCCTGTGCCCCATGTGTTTGCATTCAGTAATTTAGGTAGATATAAATATGGTATCATTTTATTACCATAATATTTTTAGAATAGTAAAAATTACAAGATTAAAGTTCTGTTAAATTGCATAAATAAAGTTAATCATTGAGAAAATTCCACCTACTACACAGTTATATTGTTGGCATTTCTGTTACGACTGTTATGATATTTACAAGCTGCTTTATTTATGATTTTCAAACACTGACTGATCGACTACATGATCGACTTTCGTTTTATTAAGTTGTTCTGATTTTTTTCATGTCTTCTGATATTTATTCCTATTTATTTCATGCTATAACTAGTAGAAAAGAGAAAAAGACTATTGATTCCCATGCTGCTTGAACTAAGGTGAATATGGTGATCTCACACCACATTAAAGAGCAGAAAAACACATTTATTGTTTATATTTCAGAATAAAATCGACAGAATTTTAAGGCTATGAACTAACAAAATGCTTATTGCAATTATTGGGTGGTTGGCGAGCTACAAATAATGAATAGACTTGAAAACAATAAATATTATTTTCAAGCATTTATACTGTCAATAAAACAGTTTGTAAATAGTCATGTAATGTGATTTACCTTAGAAAAGACATCAGTAAGAAGTGTTGGAGCCCACATTAACCTATAGAATTTAAAAGGGGTTATGCTATTTATTTATTTATTTATTTACTGTAATTTAGAACACTTTTTTCCAGATCGCTTTAAAGGCTCTTTATGATGTCATAGTAAGTAGTTTTTTTTTTTTTAAATAAATACATATAATGTCTTTAATTTAAAGAAATCACCGTCACTGCCAACACATAGGCAGTAAATACCAACAGAAATACCAAAAACATTTGCACACATGGATTAGCTGGCTAGCCAGGTAAATTTCAGTTTAGTTTGCACTGTTCCTGGGTTTTAGGTACCATTAAAATGTGGCTTGGCTTTTAGCAGCGTTTATTGCCATAGTAATTTAGGGTTAGAGATCTAAAACTAACATCGGACCAATCAGATGTGAGCAAAGTGACACATGACTGACAAAAAAAAGTAAAGGTGCATTCACGCCATATCGGAATTCCCGTAATTACGAGATTCCAACTTGAAAAAGCATTCATGTCCTCGTTCGTTTATATGATTTATATAATTATTATATGATTTATATTATTATTAATCCATTACACACAAGCAATTTTAGTTTAACGGTTATTATAAATCATTTATTTTAAATAAGCTGTATAATCAATAGATTGCAATTTAAAAATGACTACGTGACCTAACATGTTTGAGTCTCTATTGCTGTATATTTTCAACTATATAAATTAACTTTAACAAGTTTCACTTGTGACTGCACTGATAGAGCAAGATAATTTCTTTTATTTGTCCTCTTTCGTAAACAAGTAATTTTTTCAGTGTAAATGCGTTTATATTCATCATATTCTTCAATCTCTTAAACTTTAGCAAACCCTTTAACCTTTAACCTTTAACCTTTAACCAAGGCTTGTGATTGGCTGTTCGCCACTGATTTCAGACATTCATATGCATGCGATCCACAAACTCAGGATCAAAGACTGAGTTGACAGAAAGTTGACTATCAGCATCATGGTACCAACAAAGCCAGATTGGAGTGGTTTGGTTTTGTAAATTCAAAACTAATCCTGTAACTCTGGATTTGTTCAACTACCATCATGGTACAGGGCAGGCCCATGGTGTTACAGGGGATTATATTTAGCTATAAGAGTTTTAAAAAAAAGTTTTACGATGTTTCATCACATTTGTTTTGTTACTTTTCGAATGTTATTGATTCATACTGCAGGCTAGTTTTTATTCTTCTAGGTACTCTTTACTCTTCAAACTGTCAGATAGAATGTTTACAATTATGATCTAAACAAAGGATAAAATAAACAATTTATTTATTATTTGAACGTGATTAACATAAATTTTCTGAAAATGTCAAGATGCTGTGTTACTGCACCACAGTTATAAGCTTTTCTTTCAAATTAGTGGGTGGCTGGCGTGTTACAAATAATGAATAGCATTTATACTGTGAGTAAAACAGCTTGTGAATAGTCATGTAATGTGATTTACCTCAGAAAAGACAACAATAAAGAGCTTTGGAGACCGCATTGACCTGTAACTATTTAAATAGTTTATTAAAAATTAAAATTAAATTATTTAACATTACTCAAAAAAAAAAACGATCCACTGATTCTAAACCGTCAGATGTCTTTCTTTCTTTTGCAAGCTTAAATCACACAGCGACACCTTTTGGCGTCAGAGAAACATGCACTTTCAACCTGCAAAGATCTTGATTACCACTAGATGTCGACCGTGTGTTATTTTTTACATTGATTCACCATCTCTTCACGTATACTCAGATTATTTTGAGCTCATCTCCGAGTATACACACTTGAACTATAAAACCTTTTAAGTCATAATGACATTTTTTTTTTCAAAGACTCACATGTGAGCATTTCTCAATGTAAACACACCCTGCTCTTTTACGTTTCGATTATTTGATTGATTCTGGATTAACACATGAGAGGATGAAAACTTTCCTTTCCCCCCTGCATTTCAGAATATTATTTGCTTTGCATAAAAGCTGAACTGTATGCCAACTGACTTTGTCCAGGTCCGTAAGCTTGTCAGTTCAACTCTTTATCTTCAGAATCTCTATTTACTGGAATGCTCGGCTGAGCTTCACCTCCTGAGGCATCAGATACTTCTTCAACCGGGCCTTATGCTGAGAATAAAAACCTCCTAATCCTCAAACACTCTCAAATTCCTCCAGAGGGGCTCTTCATCGCAAATCTGCTCAATTTTCTTCAAAGCTTCCCCAGACCTGTGAAAATTGGGTGGATATTTAGCGAAGGCCCGATCAAAACAAGCTTCAAGTGCACCACCCTCAACCCATATACCTCCCGCACACACCGCTAAAGCAGCATGTGGATCTGTAAAATGCGGTTTTACAGGCCGATAATAAAATGTAAAGTTTCCCACAAGCTGGGGTGTCGTGTCAATCACTGACAATGTTTACAGACCAATTCCCTGGGTGCTGCTTATCTATTCTTGGGCCTGAGCAAAACACTTCTATTCCTCTCTTTCTTTCTTCCGCAATTTCCCTCTCCGCCACATACCCATAAAATTCACCCCCTCTCTGTGCGACAGTGACTGTGTCCATTTAAAGAAAATGGCTGCGTTTAGCCCGATCATGTCTCTATTAGATTACGGACAGTTCAATTTTAGACTCATTCACAGGCATCACAGACAACAGAATGGGTATCAGAGGTTAATTATATTTTAGAAAGGCAGCATGAGGTATACACGTCCCTTGAACAATGACTATGAAGACAGCAGATGTTGGTTTTGAAATACAAAATCAGACAAATATATATAAATCAAAATATATAATTTTTATATTTTTAAAATGTGGCTCATGCTCACAAAGGCTGCATTTATCTGATCGCAAATAGAGTAAAAACTGTAAGATTGTCAAATATAATTTTTTTTAAATGTTTTCTATTTGCATATATTTTAAAATGTGATTTATTCCTGTGACACAAAGCTGATTTTCAGCAGCCATTACTCCAGTCTTCAGTGTCACAGGATCCTTCAGAAATCATTCTAATATGCTGATTTGGTGTCAGGAAACATTTCTTAAAATCATCAATGTTGAAAACACATTTGTGGATATGAATGTGGTAATATTTTTTAATTAATAAAAATGTTAAAAGAACAGCATTTATTTGAAATTTTTAACATTATAAATTCCATTACTGTCACCTTTGATCAATTTAATTTGTCCTTGTTGAACAAAACTGTTAATTTCCTTAAAAAGTTTTTTTAAAAAAAAGAAAGAAATTGCACAAAAATAAATATAAAAAATACTTAACTTTTATTTATTTATATTGATGTTTCATTTGGCTGTTCCCTTTATCCAAAGCAACTTAAATTGTGTCTATTGGGTACAAAAGGTTACATACAGTTGAAGTTTACGTACACCAAAATTTTACCAAAATAAGAGGGATCATACAAAATGCATGCTATTTTTTATTTAATTCTGACCTGAATAAGATATTTCACATAAAAGACGTTTACATATAGTCCACAAGAGAAAATAATAGTTGAATTTATCAAAGTGAACCTGTTCAAAAGTTTACATACACTTGATTCTTAATTCTGTGTTGTCACCTGAATGATCCACAGCTGTGTTTTTTTGTTTTTAGTGATAGTTGTTCATGAGTTGTTTGTCCTGAACAGTTAAACTGTCTGCTCTTCTTCAGAAAAATCCTTCAGGTCCCACAAATTTTTTGGTTATTTAGCATTTTTGTGTATTGTGAACCCTTTCTAACAGTGACTGGTTTTGAGATCCATCTTTTCACACTGAGGACAACTGAGGGACTCATATGCAACTATTACAGAAGGTTTAAACTCTCACTGATGCTCCAGAAAGAAACACAATGCATTAAGAGGTGGGGGTGAAAACTTTTGAACAAAATGAAGATGTGTACATTTTTAAATATCATATTTTTTAATTTAATACTGCCCTTTAGAAGATACTTATATGTTTACCAGAAGACAAAATAAGTTACATTTACCCTGATCTTAAAATTCAAAACGTTTCACCCTCTGGCTCAATGCATCGTGTTTCCTTCTGAAGTATCACAGAGCGTTTGAACCTTCTGTAAGGATCTTTCCGAAGAACAGTGGCCAGTTGAACTGTTCAGGACAAACAAGGGGCTCATGAACCACAAACACAACAAAAACACAGCTGTGGATCATTCAGGTAACAACACTGTATTAAGAATCAAGTTGATGTAAACTTTTGAACAGGGTCATTATAAATTCAACTATTATTTTCTCTTGTGGACTATATTTAAACATCTTTTATGTGAAATATCTTATTCAGGTTAGTACTAAATAAAAAATAGCATGCATTTTGTATGATGCCACTTATTTTGGTAAAATAATTAACATTTTGCAGATTCTGCAAGGTGTATGTAAACTTTTGACCTCAACTGTATACATTCCAATAAATAAATAAAAAGAGGCAGAAAGCTTTTTTCTTATATATGTGTCAAATTTGCAAACCTCAGAGAGCTGGTCTGAAACATACAGCTGATGCAGAGTCCTTTGCTTTGAGCTCATACTTTGATGTGTGTCTCCCATCAATTCTGTGACCCGGAAGTGAAACGCAGAGTGACCTCGATCACAGAAAGATCACACTCAATATTCTGACACACTTCTAACATACAGCAGCCTTTCATCAGTAGAATATACATTGTAAAATAAAACCTTCAGTCATATTTGTTGTGCTCTTACACAGTTGCACAAAATTTAATTAAAAATGCTCAAAAATATCTTTCATATTCAATTATGGCCTTATTTGTTTGTATAATCTCAAAACACAGTGTTTGCCTTGAAAGAAGCAGAAAAGCCAACTCTTTATATTCAAAGATTAGCCTTTCCGTTCTCTGCGTGCTTAATTGATCTATGGCGTTACATTGTGGGCCATCAGTCTTCAGTAGAGCCTAATTTATTATGTTTGTGTGTGTATGTGCAAGCGCATCCATGCATATGTACAGGAGTGTGTGTGAGTGTGCAAGATAAGTCTCTTACTCAGACACACCGCGCCATGAATCACTGTGCTGCTATGCCGAGGATCTGAGATGTCATTGTAATTAATGGTAATACAAGGCAGTGGAAACAGTAGCAGACCTCCGAGCTCTTTAATTAGCTGCAGTGATGAAGGAAGACACAGAGCAGAACAAGAGGCTTGCGATGGTGATGAATAGACCGATGCTAGGAGACACCAAAAGAGCCGAGGATCCAGAAAGATCCAGCCGACTAGTCACGTTGCACTGTCATGCTTAAACAGGAGAAAAAGGACAGGAGAACCTGGAATCTCTGACTCAAAACAATGTGGCATTATTCATCAAATTAAGGTTCTGCATCAAAGCGAAGGGAATTGGGAGAAAAAAAATTATGGATGCTATGGTGGTATTTTGCTCAAGAGAAGATGCACAGCTAAAGGGCAGCGGTACCGGTGTCTTAGCATGCTCATGTTAAGAGGCATTCGTCATTGCCAGGGCCCTACGACTTAATTAAGCACTCAGAGCGGCCCCCCTATGGGAGATACAGTTTAATCTGAATCACCAAACGCACTGCGCTAGGCCTTCCACCATCCTGGACTACACTTCAGTACATACCGTGAGAAAATGCCTGCTGGGAAATGTAGTTCTACTTTACTGTAGTGCAATATTTAGTCAATTATTTAGTACGCAAATTGTGCTATATAGGGATGTAAACATTTTTGCAACAAATGTGGTCTAATTATTATTATTATGTTGTACAATGGTTAGTTTCAGTTCTCAAATTTGATTGTTCAAGCTTGCAAGAGTTCCTTCAGTGCTCTGCAGAATCAGCTGATCTTATGCATATCTATTTCCACAAGACATGTTGAAGCACTGGAAAGATCTATGTTAATTAGTTGGACACATGATGGCTATTTTTACAAGCTGACCCTTATATGCTGAACAGAATGTCCAAGCTTAACAAAACTTGACACACACAGGCAACAGGACATTCTGAGGACGCACAGGAAGTTTTGTTTAATCCCAACAGCCAATTGTAAAATTAGCATGTACTTTCTTTGTTGGATGTCCTAACATAGTCTCTAATATGATGCAGATATTATGATACAGATACTTCAAAAAACATGGCTGCCAGCAGCTAATCGAATTTTACATCTATAGCAATAACTGCTTTTCTCTAAAGATGAGTTATGAGGTAAACTAATCAGCTCATTTTTATTTAAATGTGACAGAACAGGCATCTACTCCAGTCACAACCATTCCATGCATTATTGGTTGAAGCTGGGGATCATATCACAGAAATCACTCCCAGACTGTTTTTTTTCCCTTTGTAAAATCACATGGCTTTTAATGAGATGTTTTTGACATGTTTGTACATTTGTAAATTTTATGGGTCTGGCTTCCAGTCTCATCTGCGTCCATCTATTTTTAGTTATACAAAATAGCTTGTTTTGCTGCTTGAGATTGCAAATTAGTGTATCTTACCATACTTTTTTTTACTATGAACACACTGGATTGTAATGCAAACAGTTTTCCATTTACTGCACATTGTTAGGGGTTCAGGCACGTAGCACTGAAACCCTATTGTAATTGTTAATTCAGACCAAACTGTAAATCGTGGAGACTTAAAGGAGAAGTCCACTTCCAAAACAAAGATTCACATATAACATACTGATCATTATGCAAGATAAGACCCTTCTTTCTCGGCTGGGATCGTTTACAACCGCATTTGGGATCGTTGGGAACTGCATTTTGAAAGTTCAAAATCGGGGCACCATATCAGTCCATTATATGAAGAAAAATGCTGAAATGTTTTCCTCAAAAAACATAATTTCTTTACGACTGAAGAAAGACTGAACATCTTGGATGGCAATGGGGTGAGTACATATGTGAATCTTTGTTTTGGAAGTGGACTTCTCCTTTAAAAGTTGGAGGGATGGTAGTACTCACACCGTCCACAACGTCACCAAGGCTCGCCCCAATCGGCCTGACGGGGGCGCTACAGCGATCAAAAGTACGATATCGCTCATAACTCCTAAACGGTTCATCAAAGGCTCCAATGTCTTATGTCGTTGGAATCCTTGGCTCGGATTTGTCCATCACCCAGTGAAATTTTCAGGTATTTTGCATTTTTTGAAAAACCTATTTTTGCGAACTAGTCCTAGGTTTTTCACCCAATCGGAACTAAACCAGTGCAGGAAAATTCTTTGGAGAGTGAATATCAATAATTTAAAAAAAGAACTCTCTGAACTCTCCGTCGCAAGGGACGCCAAAACATTTGGAAGGGGCAGG
This sequence comes from Labeo catla, assembly GCA_012976165.1. NCBI lineage: Eukaryota > Metazoa > Chordata > Actinopteri > Cypriniformes > Cyprinidae > Labeo > Labeo catla. The sequence continues at coordinate 11,646 of VONZ01001321.1, read as the reverse complement.
GCTGCCTTTACTAAAACGGCTATAACTTTTTAAACGTAATGAGATGTCTTCGCCAAACTCACAACGTGTATGTACAGCCGGGGTTACGGTGCGTTTCCACTGGCACGTAGCGAGCGTTTTCCAATAATTCCTATGGAAGTTGAGCGTAAACGCTCACGGGGTGCATTATGGGATTGAAAAACAGCCATAACCACGTAACCGTGTGTCCTGTCGACGTGAAATCCGGCATGCTCTTGGTCCATTGTGATACAAGTCTAAGTAAGGATATTTGCGTATCTCAAAAAACATAGCCACCATAGGCAGATGAATTTTGAGCACCTATTAGACAAGCATAACGGAGGTCAATTGGAATGAAACCCGCTGAGCATGTTTGCCTCACGGTACTAAAGGTCTGTAAGAAATTTGAAAGAAATTTGGGGGCGATATCACATTTTTCAAGGTTGTAAACCAGGGTTGGGGAACGTTGATCCGGTGTCCCTAGTTTAGCTCCAACCCTAATCAAACACACCTGAACAAGCCAATCAAGGACTTCAGGATACAGGTTGGTATTATTTTCAGGGTTGGAGCTAAACTCTGCAGGGACACCGACCCTCCAGGATCAAGGTTCCCCACCCCTGGTGTAAACGATTGTATATTGCGCGGTTTTTCCACACATATGCCTGATATTAGTAGACCTTCTCATTCCAAACAACTTAGCCTCGACATGCACTGCTGTCAGTCAAACCATTAGTTAAAAAAACGTTTGCAAACTAGTCCTGGGTTTTTTGCTCAGTCTGGAAAAAAACACAAATTTATCCTTTGTTTAGAAAAGGGGCCTGTCCAAATACACTAAAAGCCTAAATCAAAACTCAGAAATTCACGAAACCTGGTGAGCACATATGACAGGTGATTCTAAAGTTTTAGGGAGATTGGACCAGACATGGCGCTATAACAGTCACAAACGTTTAAAAACATCATATCTCTATGATAAATTACCAGGATTTGCCAAAAATGCTTTTTTTAATCACTGATTTAGGTGGTTACAGGCTTGCTAAATAATATGTAATGTTTTTTCTTATGTGCTTAAATATGTCTTAAAGGAGAAATCCACTTCCAGAACAAAAATTTACAGATAATGTACTCACCCCCTTGTCATCCAAGATGTTCATGTCTTTCTTTCTTCAGTCGTAAAGAAATTATGTTTTTTGATGAAAACATTTCAGGATTTTTCTCCATATAATGGACTGATATGGTGCCCCGAGTTTGAACTTTCAAAATGCAATTTAAATGCGGCTTCAAACGATCCCAGCTGAGGAAGAAGGGTCTTATCTAGCGAAATGATTGGTTATTTTCATAAAAATAATACAATTTATATACTTTTTAATGTCAAACGCTCGTCTTGTCTTCCTCTTCCAGACCTCTGTTTTTTTTCAGTTCATGACAGTTAGGGTATGTCGAAAAACTCCCATCTCATGTTCTCCCTCAACTTCAAAATCGTCTTATATCACTGTTTTACCTTTTTTGTTAAGGGTGTTTGATCTTCTTTGCATGTTCATTTTGCAAAGACTGGGTCGGTACTTCTGTAGGGATGTAGGATGATTTTTAAATTATTTTTGAAGTTGAGGGAAAAAATACGATCAGAGTTTTCAACATACCCTAACTGTCTTGAGCCAGAATACACAGAGTTCAGGGAGAGCAAGAAAATTCCTGAAATGTTTTCCTCAAAAAAAAATTTCTTTACGACTGAAGAAAGACTTCTCCTTTAAAGTGCTTGAACCCTGGTAATCATTGCTTGCAGCTATATTTATTCTTCCAGTTATTTCTCTATAGCGACTAATGAACTGGAAGTCTCGCCTAAAGACTTGCTTCCGAGTTGAATATTATGTCACTGGCTGCTCCATGATGTTGTGGTCTGTGTCATCCTGCCAGTCCAGAAGTTTAGCGAACTGAGGAACGCTGGGACTTATTTGCCATGACTATCAGGCTGATCTCCATAGGGAATGACCAGGCTATAAAGAAAATGTAATGGTTAGACAAAGGTAAAAACAATGATTGAGAAGCAATAACAAAAGGAGCGCAGCCTACTCACCACACTAATATATGGCATTTTTGGCAACTTTTGGAAAATTTTACAACCACCTAAATAAACAAAAGAAATATATATCTGCAAAATATGGTTCAACTAAGAATTCATAGGTACACAGACATGTAAATGACTGCAAAGCTAACAGACATGGACTGAAAGCTACAAATCTCTAATTTTGATTTCATAATATTCATTAGCTTTTGCCATGTTACATACTACAAAATACATACCGCAAGGGTTTCTGTCTACAAATCGTGTTGAACAGTGACTGATGGTGTATGTCGTGGAAGCTGCATACTATCTTCATTAAATGATATATGATCATTTCTGAGCACAAATTAATAGGCTTTATGAGCACTGAGCTGCAAAATGATGACAATGATGCCAGTTTACCATTTAGATTGATCTGGTGTGTCTTTATATGTGTCACTAATGAATCCAATCGATCATGTTCAATGAATCCTTTACGAATCAAAAAAATTGATGACCTTTCGGTAAGAGCTCAATCACCATTTGCGGAGTGCTTTGTCATTTTTTTGCACAAAAAAAGCAGGACTGAGCAAATTTTGTTTGCTTGATGTCTCCATTCAAAGTTAAGAAACTCATGCCTGTAATTCTGTGCTTTCTGTACCAGAGATGTTTCTAAAATGTTCATAATGCATCATTGAATATGTCGCTATGTTTTGTGTGTTTCTCTAGGCCAAATTGGGTCATAATGTTCGTAATCTGTGCATCGCTTTCTGAATACTGATGGGGAGGAATAATGACCTAACACGGCACAGGTAAACAGAGGGTCTGATTCCCAGTGGTCCATGTCTTATTGGAGAGACAGTGTGAAACTGTGTTTGCTTTAGTTCTACGAGACTTTCCATTACAATGAAGCAGGATGAGGCACAGTTCAGCATAAATACAAGTATGACAGGTGTGTGTATGAAATTAATCTGTTTTAGATAGCTAATTATTGATTTTTGTATCTGCATTTTTGTCAGCATACTTGCACTGATATGTTGTTCTTAGGTTTGGATCTTTACTTTTTCAATCTTTACTATATACATGCATGCATCACTATTTTTTAGTTGTTCATATTCCAATGATCTAGTCTAAAATTTCTGGTTGTAATCAAACAAAATGAAAAAGTTGATCAGTGTTATCTTGATGGTGCACAAACCAAACTGAATATAACTTGTTTTTTGATAGAGAGGTGGAATTATGCAAAGAGATTGTTATAATTGACAAATATTTAACCTTAAATAAAAATAAAAAATCAGTAAATCATCCCGGGCAGAGAGAAATAAAGTAGCTGTAAAAGGAAGGGATGTGTCCAAAATTGGGTCAAAGAAGGCTTTATGTCTGCCCACATCACCTTTTACCTACTAAAAGGTATTTTTTACCTTCAGCTATACCTTTGCACTTTACAAAGACTGTCATTGGAAAGGCTATAAAACATGGGCGTCATTTTGTTTTTGAATGTAGTATGGGAAATTTTGTGTGGTGGGTGCTGATTTGATATCATGAAACTGCAAACTGCTATTATTGGCTAATATTAATATTAAATTTAAATTACCCCAAAAGTAAATATATACTCTAATAATAATTCAATATGTAATAAATTAGTCTGGAGATCCAAGTTAAAAAAAAAAGAGGATGTTGAGTTTAAAATAAATGACTCCCTATTAAATAATCATAATGTAATGCAAATATCTGCTTAACAATGTTGGCTTAGCTAATGATAGTTTGTTTCTTAAATCTTTGTCAGTGTAGTATTTATTGCTTCACTCAGCCTAATAGTGTATTGCATTTTGATTGCTCTAGAAGAGATATCTTCATTGTTTTAAAGGACTCACATCATTAAAGATGCAATTAAGATAATTAGCAGAACCCTCTGGTGGAAGCTAATTGAATGGGTTAATGGCCAGGCAGGTGTGGATGTATAGTCTCTGTGGGGTATTCTGATGTTTTTCTGGCCAGGAACAGAATCCCACTGTGCCACTTACAAGGTCCATCTGTGCTGGACAATGATTCCTTTGTTAAGGTCTATTGATATCCAAAATGTTCATAGTATAGTAATCTATATTCAAACTAATTATAATGGATGGAGACAGCATGTATTTCATAATACAGAATCTTATCTTTAAATATTAATAATAGAGTCTTATTTGGATGCATTTAGTAATTTGTATGGCTGCACAGCTGCAAACTTTGCCCTCAGGGTTGAATTAGAGGAAAAAGCAAAGCAAGTTTCTTTCTAACAAACACTATGATTTCACACAGTGAATTTTGTTGTCTCATTGCTCAACTCCAGGTGGGATTCAAATGTCCCATGTGATTGAATATATCTGATCCTAGTATAGCTTTAGGCTATCTGAAAAAAAGTGTGCTTAATTGTATTGTATGTGTTGTGTACTTCACAACTTCACAAAATTATATTTTTAAAATAATGTATAAATCATAGTTAAAATAAAAAGCCACTTAAGTATCAAATGTTCACATACACCTTGCAGAATCTGCAAAATGTTAATTATTGTACCAAAATAAGAGGGATCATACAAAAATGCATGGTTTTTTTTTTTTTTAATAAAAGACATTTATATATAGTCCACAAGAGAAAATAATAGTTGCATTTATAAAAATGATTCCGTTCAAAAGTTTACATACTTGATTGTAATACTGTAATATTGCTTGTAATAATGCTTGATTCTTAATACTGTGTTGTTACCTGAATGATCCACAGCTGTGTTTTTTTTTGTTTGGTTTTTTTTTGTCTCTTGTATGTCCTGAACAGGTAAATGTCCCAAAGCTCTTCAGAAAAATCCTTCAGGTCCCACAAATTCTTTGTTTTTTCAGCTTTTTTGTGTATTTACACCTTATTTACACCATTTCCGACAATGACTGTATGATTTTGAGATTCACTTTTCACACAGGACATTTGAGGGACTCAATTTGAATTTGAAGATCAGGGTAAATTTAAGTATTTAAGTATAAATGAATTTAAGTATAATGAAAAAATAAGAAAAAAAATGTACACACCTTCATTCTGTTCAAAAGTTTTCACATATAAGAAAAAAGTTTTCTGCCTGTTGACTGTTTTGACAGTTTACAGAATCTGCAAAATGTTAATTATTTTACCAAAATAAGTGGCATCATACAAAATGCATGCTATTTTTTTATTTAGTACTGACCTGAATAAGATATTTCACATAAAAGAGGTTTAAATATAGTCTACAAGAGAAAATAATCAAAAGTTTACATACACTTGATTCTTAATACAGTGTTGTTACCTGAATGATTTTTTTTTCATGAGTCCCTTGTTTGTCCTGAACAGTTCAACTGCCCACTGTTCTTCGGAAAAATCCTTACAGAACGTTCAAACGCTCAGTGATACTTCAGAAGGAAACACAATGCATTAAGAGCCAGAGGGTGAAAACTTTTTGAATTTGAAGATCAGGGTAAATTTAACTTATTTTGTCTTCTGGGAAACATATAAGTGTCTTCTAAAGGGCAGTAATAAATTAAAAAAATATGATATTTGTCCTCCTGTAAAAAAAACAAAAACACACAGCTGTGGATCATTCAGGTAACAACACAGTATTAAGAATCAAGTGTATGTGAACTTTAACAGGGTCATTTTTATAAATCAAACTATTATTTTCGCTTGTGGACTATACATAAACATCTTTTATATGAAATATCTTATTCAGGTCAGTACTAAATAAAAAATAACATACATTTTGTATGATCCCTCTTATTTTGGTAAAATAATTAACATTTTGCAGATTCTGCAAGGTGTATGTAAACTTTTGACCTCAACTGTACACCTTCTTGTACACAAGAGAGCACACCTTTATGACTACAGTATGTTTCTTAAAGGGGTCATCGGATGCAAAGTTCACTTTTTCATGTTGTTTGAACATTAATTTGTGTTGGCAGTGTATGTACAAATCTACCCTATAATGATAAAAATCCATACAGTGGTTTTTAATTAATCTGGAAAAATAATATCCCCTTTTTCAAATTGAGCCATTCTCAGATGCCTGTCAGAGTGGCGTCAAACCAACAGAGGCCGTTCCCACGATAGTTGATTGACATGAGCGTCTTACTTCAGATCAGCTGTCACAGTCCAGTAACCACCATTGTTTCGATGCCGGAGCAGGGATGCAAGTTAGACAAGAATATCTCCGATTGAGCGATTGAGGTGTTGTGTTGCTGAATGTAATAATGAACATAGTGGTCCTCATTTACTCCCGACATCTGAGCCGCTGAAGATGCAGTGGATTACGTTTGTTTGTGAATGGAATGCGCCTCCCGATCTACATATATCCATCTGTGTTCGCACAAATCATTAATGATCCAGCTTCACTTACAGCAGAAGTGAGTATAAGGTTTTTTTTATGAATGAGATGATTTTTGCAGAGCTCATTTGATAAGGTAAAAAGGTTGTGTTTTACACAACCATTGAGAATTTTTAACCAAAGTATATTATAGACTGTTTATTAAGACCCTAAAGAAACATATCAACAAAATGGGCATCCAATGACCCCTTTAACACAGTACTTTTAACACACTTTTAAAAAAGTGCAAACTTTGTAATTATGTCAAATTAAAAGTTTTACTTTAAAAGAAGCCTAAATTTTAAATCATTATGTTTTAACAGTCTTTTGTCATGATTTAAAGAAATACACTTATTTTGATGTTTTGACTAAAATGCTAAAGCATATAAAGTACTTGACTGTAATTTTAAATGTAGTGTGTTATTTGATATTACACTTAAAGAGAGAGTTCACCCAAAAATGAAAATTCTTTCATCAGTTACTCACCCTCATGTCTTCCAAACCCATAAGACCTTCATTCATCTTTGGAACACAAATTAAGATGTTATTTGTGATGAAATCCGAGAGCTTTCTGACCCTCCACAGACAGCAGTGCAGCTGAAACATTTTATGGCCAAGAAAGATAGTAAGGACATTGTTAAGCAGCACCACACACATGTGTTGTAAAACTCTTGTGAACATGCATCGAAGACTGACACAGAAGAGAAGAAATTGTTGAAAGAAGACATTATTTTTGTTTTCTTTGCACACAAAAAATATTCTCTTAGCCTCATAACATTAAGGTTGAACTGATGTCACATGGACTGTTTTAATGATGTCCTTACTGCCTTTCTGGGCCTTGAACGTGGCAGTTGCGTTGCTGTCTGTGAGGGTCAGAAAGCTCTCGGATTTCATCAGAAATATCATAATTTGTGTTCCGAAGATGAACGGAGGTCCTACGAGTAATTAATGACATAATTTTCATTTTTGGGTGAACTATCCCTTTAATTTATAATTATGTTGACATTGCATTGATTTTAACATATATAAAGCGTTACAGAACAAAATGTGTCTGTGTACAACACAAGCATATTTTTGCCGGTTCAAATTGTGTTTATTCCTTATTTTGATGTCCACTTCATATTTCATGTGCTCTGTTGTCAATATGAGCCGTGCAAGGATTTGCACAAACCACCCCCATCCTGCTCCTATCGGTCACAGATAGACTCTTAGTATGGGCTCTTATAGCAGTCCTCTGCGTGAGTTCTGATAAGAGTCTTACTGCTTTGTAGCTGAATCAATACTGACATCAAAAGCCCCAAAGTTCACAGAACTAATTCCTGTGGTTAAGTGCCTTTCAGACACCTCAGAACCGGCTATACAAAATTAATATGATGGACAACATGTGATGTTAAGTAAGTGAAAAAAAACATATTTAATGTCCTTAACTGCGTTTAGGACAAGCGTTCCATTCATAGGGCGACATAAATTAAAAGGCTGTCAGTGGTATCATGGGAATGTAGACCAATCAACTTTGTTTAGATGACTGTGTTCATGGTAGTGTCTCTTGTTCTCAAGGGCCGACTGTTTATTTAATGCAGTGAGACTGATCTGTTATGGACGGTGACCTTATTACAGAACGTGACTACTTAAATTCCACTCACATTTCAAAGCTTGATTCCCCTCCGTTTAATTTCTTTTAGAGTAATTAACAGCATCCACTCTGTCATATTTCATTTGTATGTATCCATGGTGATCGCACACTCACCATCCCCCATGACATAAACCACAGGATGGATATCTGTATATGACGGAGGATGAGGAGGTGGTGTTTAGGTGAGGGGAGGCTCCTTCAGTCTGACGATGAGGAGGTGGGTGGGACTACAGTTTGATTTACAGTGGCATTTAAAATGCAGATTAATGGATGAAGAAATGGGTGTGGTGTTTCTGCCAACAAGATGAGACAAATGTGCAGAGAGGCAGGGAAACAATAAAGATAAAATACAGCTTATTCACTAATTTTAAATGGGCACTATTTTTAGGTGAACTATCCATTTAAGGCATTGTCAGTTCATAGTTTATTTCTGTAAGAAAGAATTACCAAAAATCGTATGTATTATTGACGATTAAGACAAAATCAATCAATAATCTATCACTAGCTTCTGATAACTGAAAATACTGGGTGGAGGATTAATGTGTGTGTGTGTTATCTCATGTTTAAAGGGGTCATGACATGGATTTTTTTTTTTTTTACTAATTTAATATTTTCTTTTGCACAAAAAAAAAGATATATATATGTGTGTGTGTGTGTGTGTGTGGAAAAATGTATTTTTAATCCTCATTTTGACCTTTTGCTTTAAATGAGCTGTTTTAAGGGGCGGGTCCTTTAAGGCTTGTTAGTAATTGGCCATTGTTATGATTGGCTAACGTCATTGCATAGGAAATAGTATCAATGCCCCACACCCTCGCTATTGTATGTGAGTGTTCTGACAACATTATCAAAATAAACAGTCATTTCCAGACAAATGATTATGAAATTTACTTACAGTTTGTGATGCAGCTGCAGTCAGATCTTATGGAAGCCTGTTCTGCCACTGAGAAAAAAAAACTTAAAAAGGTTATTGCGAATTGTTATCTCACAATTCTGACTTTTTTTCTCAGAACTGCGTGATACAAAGTCGCAATTCTGCCTTTTTTTTCAGAATTGTGAGATATAACTCGCAATTGTGAGTTATAAAGTCAGAATTGTCAGATATAAACTTGCAATTCTGTGAACATATCAGTCTTTTTTTCTCCTCAGAACTGGACTTTATAACTCGGAATTGCAAATTTAAAAAAGAACTGACTTTATTTCTCGCAATTGTGAGTTTATATGAGAAAGTCAGAATTGTGAGATGTAAATTCGATATTGCGAGGAAAAAAAGTCAGAATTGTGAGAGAAAAAGTCGCAATAACCTTTTTTTTTTTTCAATTTTTTATTCAGTAGCGGAAACGGGCTTCCATAGATCTAGTACCGCTTCATCGTTCAACAAATGTTTCTTTGTGAACTCTACATGTACAAAAAAAAAAGCTCTGGACACAATCCAGGATGGCATTAAAAATATCCACTTGTCCCTTTACGCTGTTTAAAACAAATTTGTCAAATGAACATTCACTTCGTTTGTCCTACTGACAACAGACGCAAGCGCTTGAACACTATTATGTTCTGCTGTTGACTATATGTAAACATCTTTTATGTGAAATATCTTATTCAGGTCAGTACTAAACAAAAAAATAACATGCATTTTGTATGATCCCTCTTATTTTGGTAAAATAATTAATATTTTACACATTCTGCAAGGTGTATGTAAACTTTTGATCTCAGCTGTAGGTACTATACTTTTAAACTACTGATATACCTTTAAGATACTAATACCACTAAACCAATACCATTTAGGGATAAATAAGACTTTTAGATTTTGTTCATTCTTTCACTTCGTTTGTCCTACTGACAACAGGCTCAAGCGCTTGAACGGTGTCAGAAAGCGCTTGTGCATCTACTGTCTCCAGTGTAGACAAGATAGTGGCAGTGATTGTAATTTCTATTTGACGCAATACTCGCATTCAGCATATTCAAGTGTCAGCCGTTAATTGCCTAAACACCAGTTGGCGGGGCCTATGGTAAGAAGATGACTATTTGTCGATGCCTTACTCTGGAGGCAGTGTTTATGCAAATGACTGTGCCTAGGTGACATGACCTTGCACCTCAGATCCAAACAAGACGTTTTTTGGAGCTTAGATTAAATAAATGCTTTGTTTGTAATGAGGAGGAGGTTTTAACCTGTGAAACTTGCAGGATGGTTTAATGGTACAAAGACCTCTTATATGCCAAAAGATGAAGGCAAGTTTGATTTCTCATGTCATGACCCCTTTAAGAGTGTAGGTCACAAGGACTTCTAGATTTTCTTTGCAAAAAAACACTCTTTGTAATGAACACTGTTCTACAGCTGAAAATCTAAATTTGCTTTGGTTTTACATAAGACTGTCAGCCTTGGCTCAATTATCCATAAATAACATAATAGCTACGGAGGACAACTCAACCCTTGAGTGTTTTTAGTCTCTTTTTCTTAGCAGTAAAGCTGATTTTAGCATTAAATTCAGCTTTTATTTATGCTTATAGGTCACTTATACACTCAGAAAAAAGATACAAAACTGGGGCTGTAAAAGGTACTAATATACAGTTGAAGTCAAAAGTTTACATCCACCTTGCAGAATCTGCTAAATGTTCATTATTTTACCAAAACAAGAGGAATCATACAAAATGCATGTAGTTTTTTTATGTAGTACTGACCTGAATAAGATATTTCACATTAAAGACGTTTACATATAGTCCATAAGAGAAAATAATAGTTGAATTTATGAAAATTACCCCATTCAAAAGTTTACATCTGCTTGATTCTAAATACTGTGTTGTTACCTGAATGATCCACAGTTGTGTTTTTTGTTTGTTTGTTTGTTTTTTAGTGATAGTTGTTCGTGAGTCCCTTGTTTGTCCTTAACAGTTAAACTACCCACTGTACTTTAGAAAAATCCTTCAACAAATTCTTTGTTTTTTCAGCATGTTTGTGTATTTGAACCCTTTTCAACAATGACTGTATAATTTTGAGATCCATCTTTTCACACTGAGGACAACTGAGGGACTCATATGCAACTATTACAGAAGCTTCAAACTCTCACTGATGATTCAGAAGGAAAAACTGAATGAAGATGTGTATATTTTTCTTATTTTGCCTAAATATCACATTTTTTTTCATTTAGTACTGCCCTCAGAGCCTACAGAAGATACTTGCAAGTTTCCCAGAAGACAACATAAGTAAAATTTACCCTGATAATTTAACTCAAAAACTTTCCACCCCCAGGTTCTTAATACATTGTTTTTTTCCTTCTGGAGCATCAGTGAGTGTTTGAACCTTCTGTAATAGTCCCTCAGTTGTCTTCAGTGTGAAAAGATGGATCTCAGAATCCTACAGTCATTGTTGGAGAGGGTTCAAATGCACAAAAATGCTAAAAAGCCAAAGAATTTGTGGGACCTGAAGGATTTTTCTGAAAAACAGCGGGTAGTTTAACTGTTCAGGACAAAACAAAAAATCACTAAACAAAAAAAAAAAAAACAGCTGTGGATCATTCAGGTAACAACACAGTATTAAGAATCAAGTGTATGTAAACTTTTGAACCAGGTCATTTTTATAAATTCAGCTATTACTTTCTGCCGTTGACTATATGTAAACATCTTTT